>PVKA01028172.1:0-29651 GCA_004027165.1 Ctenomys sociabilis
TTTGCAGAACTGGGGATTGAACTCATGCCCCTGCACTTGCCAGGGAAGTGCTTATTTCACTGAGCCATCTCCCTAGCCCTGATAATTCTATAAATAAAAAATCCTACTGTAATTGTGATGGTGAGTACCCTGAATCTATAGAATTTGGAGAGAACTGACATCATAATTTCATTATGCATTCCAGCACAAGAAAGCAGTTCAACTTCTCCATTTATTTACTTTTGGAAAATGTTTTCTATTTTTAAGTATTTGTAGGACTCAAATAAAGTAATGTTAGATTTTATTTTATCTTATTTTATTGTAGGTCCGAGGAGTCAAACTCAGGACCTTGCACTTGCCACACAGGCACAGTGCCACCAAGAAACTTTTAATCATTGCTATTAGTATGTGGAAGTTCTATTGATTTTTACATATTGCTCTATGTCCTGATGTGGTTTAAACTATTCATCATTTCCGTTTCTTATAGAATCATGTAGGTTTTCAACACAATCCTATAGACTTTGAATAAAGATGGTTTAATTTTTTCCTTTCTGGCCTGATGGTGTTTCCTTTTATGTTCTCAGGCCTCAAGTGCAGCTTAGCTAGGATTCTCTGTCTCTGCAAGTCTCTTATGTTTTCCACTCTTCCTTGAGAATCTATACTCTTGCTCTCCCTGGGTTATTAACATCATCTCATTAACATGGGGACATTACAGGGCTGTCCCTAGGCTGCTGCTTTCCCTATCACAGACTGCAAACTCTTCTAAGGCACAGAACTGGGGTAATCATAGTCCTCTTCTTGCTTCCCTTCTCTCAGCAACAGTCATCCTTCAAAGTTGGTACATCGTGTCTAAAACAGCCTCTATTTAATGCTTAGTTAATTCAAGGACGAAAGCAAATAAATCTCCTCTTACCCTGGGCCCAAAGTGTAGGGAACGACACAGGTCCTTTACTTGGCACTCACTGTGGTAGGTGCTTTGCTAAGCATCTTATACCTAATGCTCATGTTCAATAAGCCCAAGTGTGGGACCTACTATGTACAAGAGTAGCTTAGAAAGAGTAATTCGCTTTTCTTTGATTCCAAAATCATTAATCAGTATCCAAGTATATAGGGCAAAGGGAAAAAACAGGAATGAGAATCACTCTAAATGGGTGAGAGGTTCATTGTAAGGGTGACAAATGCTTTGTGAAATCAGATACTGTTGATGGTTTGCTTCACTCTGAGGAACATATTAAAAACCTCTGAGCTGTATACTTAGAATGAATTTTAAGGCTGGGTATGATAGTGCATTCCCTGTAATCACAGCACTCTTGGAAGCTGAGGCAAGAAGATTGTTGTGAGTTTGAGGCCAGCCTGAGCTACATAATGAGTACAAAGCCAACCTGAACTACACAGTTCAAAACTGTCCAAAACAAAATAAGTTTTACAGCATCAGTTATATCAATGAAAATAATAGGTTTGAAAAAAATCACATCATAAGCCACACAGACAGGATTGTCAGGTTTTAAAAATAGAAAGCCCACTTAAATTTAAATGTGAGTATAGGAATAATTAGTATTTGCAAACCATTCACACTAAAAATTTTGGCTTTATCTCAAAGGACCATCAAATAGTGACAACAATACCAAGCAAATAGATTCCTCTAACCATTTTTTTGTATTTTTTAGTACAGGGTCTACAGAGTCTCACTAAGAAGATTGAACTCATAGTGTTCAGCCTTCCAAGTGTTGGAATTACAGGCATGCACCACCATGCCCAGTCTCAATCACCTTCTTAGTGTATCCCAGGGCCAGAGCCAACAAGGCACACTGGGGATTGAACCCCAAGCAAGTGCTTTAACCTCTGAGCCAACCCTGATTCCTTTAACCTTGACAAAGACACTAATCATACTATTTTGTAGAACTATTTTCATATGGTCAAGCACTTCTACTGCTATACAGATGTTTCAAAATCTTTTCCACTATTTATAAAAAGTAGCATGTTAAACACAAAAATGAAAAGTCTACCTGAGCAAAATACCTATCAGATTTATATGTAATAGCCAGGCATGATGTACACTTGTAATCCCAGAACTCTGGGAAACAGGAAGAGGGATCTCAAGTCTGAGTCCAGTTTGGGCAATTTAGCAAGTTTCTATCTCAAACTTATAAAATAAAAGGGAGAGGAATACAGCTCAGTGTGACAGCCCAGGATTCAATTCCTTATACTGGGGAAAAGAAAAGACTTATATGCTCTCTTGAAACAAGGTCTAGTTTTCTTACTACATATGTGCTTTATGAAGAAAATTACTGTCAGATGCAGAGGACATCCCAAGTCAAATACCACAAAACAACTTAATTCAACATAATTAAATCCACATACTTTTCCCCTCTGCCTGATTAAAGTACCCTCAGAGTCCTTGGAAGAATTCAAATAATATGATTTTGAAGAATTTGAAGATGGCTAGATGATCATGTGACATACATATTTAATGATTAGTGTTAAATTTTATCACATTAAAATAATTTTAAGTAGAATTTTATAAAAATTATTGTTATGGTTCCTAGCTCTTGATACTTGCTGTTTAGAAATTCCAAATGATGGTGCGTGTCCTAAGCAAAATCACTTTAATACATTCTGTTTTGCCTACCCATTAAATATGAATGCATGGCAGAAATAAACTAGTGTACTGAGGGTATGCAAGGTACTGTCCTAAAAATGAAAGAAATCAATGAAGGTAAAATTTTTGTTTCCAGAATAAGTTGCAGATATGTGAAATGATACATAATGCTAACAGAAACTAGGCATCAAAAACAGGTGCTAAGTGTTCAAAATATTCAAACAGCTAGACATGGTAGAAATGGCAAATAAATAGCTATTCCACAATGAAAAATATGATAACAAATTTTCCTGAAATAGACCCTTTTGTTCATTATTGGGACAACTGGTGAAACTTAAATTGGATGTATGTCAGGTGGCATAAATTTATGGATGTGTATTTTGATAATTACCTTATGGATGAGAAGAGTTTTATCATCTGTAGTAAACATATGCTCAAACATTGAGGATAAAAATTTTGACAGCCAATTTTTAAATGATTCAGAGGTGCTTTTTTTATTTGTTTGTCTTTGTTTTTTAAAAGATCTGTGAAAGAGCTTAAGAAAACAAGAATCCAAGGAACACTTTATTTTCTGAAAGAAACCAGGAGGCACACGCCTCTAATCCCAGTACTGGGGAGGCTAAGGAAGGAGGACTGCTGCAAGTTCAAGGCCAGCCCGGACTACAAAGTGAGTTCATGGATAGCCTGAACTGCATTTGGAGAACCTGTCTCAAAAACGACAGACAAACTGATTGATTATAGATACATAAAAGAAGCTCCAACCTTACTAAAAAAAAATCGACAGCCCCTCAAAATATCAACATGAACTTCAGCAACGCAAAAGATAATTGGCATTTATAAAAAAAGTATTCTACAAGATAAGAAAATACAATGACAGTCTTAATATGAATCACTGCTTGTGCAGGTTGATTTTTTTTTGCGGGGGGGCGGGCAGAACTGGGGATTGAACTCAGGCCCTTGCACTTGCCAGGGAAACGCTTATACCACTGAACCATCTCCCTGGCCTTCGTGTAGGTTATTATCCAAATGATACACTTCCAATCAGAAAGCCTTGCAGAGAAATCAATTTTATTAAACTTAATACCTTACAATGTATTTATCATAGGATTCTGTGAAAGAGATAATAATCTTTATATTAAATTGTATACAACTTATATTTACAAACTACAATACATACTTTTAAAACTTTTAATGTATTACTTGTAAAAATCAAAAAGATGCTAAAGGGGCTGGGGAGATGGCTCAGTACATTAAGTGCTTCCCTGGTAAGCATAAGGGCCTGAGTTCAATCCCCGGTTCTGCCAAAAAAAAAAAAAGATGCTAAAAGAAAAGACCAAAATGATAAGAGCAAAGAAAAAGAAAGGACAAAACAATCACTACTACAATTGCACAAATGGCATAGAGTGTCTAGACAAGTAGTTAGATAGAAAAATAAAACTGAAAAGTCAAAAACTCTGATTTTTTTATATTCTATAAAGAAATTCATAAAAAAAAATTTTTTAAAGGGGGGCTGACCAAATAGCTCAGCATATTAAAGTGCCTGCTTAGGCAGAGGCAGGGGCCAGGAGTTCAATCCCCAGCCTTCCATGTTGGCCCCACCCCAGGGAATTACAGAGAATTGAGGAGACTGGGCCTGTAATCCCAGTACTTGGAAGGCTGTAAACAGGAAAATCACTGGAGTCTGATCTACGCAGTGAGACCCTGTAGACCTTATCCTAAAATACAAAAGACTATTTTGATCTCATAAGAGTCTACCAAAGTAAGAAGACAGAAATTTGGAATAATCAATAGTTTAATTATACCACCACAATGCCTAATTCTAAAATGCAGTAATTCCAACATGAAAAACTTCTATGAAGCCGGGCGTGGTGGCGCATGCCTGTAATCCCAGCACTTGGGAGGCTGAGGCAGGAAGATTGTTGTGAGTTTGAGACCAGCCTGAGCTACAAAGTGAGCTTAAGGCCAGCCTGAACTGCATAGTGAGACCCTGTCTCAAAAAGACAAAAAAAAAAAAAAAAAAAAAAAAAAAAAAAAAAAAAGAAAAACTTCTATGGTGTAGGAATGTCAGTCCTAACTATAAAAATGTAATTTCAATGCAACTCTCCCCACAAAGAAAATCTTCACAGGACCTGGGATATAGCTTAACAGCACCACACATGCCTGGCAAGTGCAAGGTCATGAATTTGATTCCCAGTACCAGGTAAAATAAAAGGTTTAGGCACTTTAGAAAATCTTCATATGATTATTTATATAATTTTAAAAAGTTAACCTAAAGACAGTGGTCATGGAAATGACAGAAAATGAACAGTAAATCATATTATAAGGGTAAAATAAAACTGCATAATGTTTCTTTCAGAGACTTTCCAAACATATATAGAATGTTAAAATGTACCACATTACATAGACATCACCAATCTTCAGGCATTATTAACACATAACAAATCTTACAAAGCTATGTCATTTCTTTGTTGACAGAAAATTTTAGTAAAAATTAGCAATATCATATAATTTGGCCTATTAATACTTCAGGTCATATGCCTAGCATATACAGACTCTCTCTCTTTTTTTTTTTTTTTTTTTTTTTTTTTTTGTCTTTTTGAGACAGGGTCTCACTATGCAGTTCAGGCTGGCCTTAAGCTCACTTTGTAGCTCAGGCTGGTCTCGAACTTACAACAATCCTCCTGCCTCAGCCTCCTGAGTGCTGGGATTACAGGCCTGTGCCACCACGCCCGGCTCAGATTCTCCTAAAACAATGAAACTACAACATAACTACACGCAAAGCAAGTTAAGAATACTTAATAAATACCATGTAAAACCAAGATTCTTGGTAATATTTTCCAATGGTCTCAAACATGTCTCTTCATTTTCTGTTTAACTTAGGGAACAAAGTTCACACACTCCATTCATATAATCAACAGAACCACTCTACCTTTTTCTTATGTCATTTGTTATATTACTTTATCAACCTCCTCTACTACTAGATTATTTTACTTTAAAGTCCAGATCATGAAGATATTAAATTCTTTAATAATTTAGTAAATCAAAAGCCTCCCTCAGCATTGTGGGAGGCTGAAGCAGGAGGGTGTACATCAAGCCCAGCCTGAACAATTTAGTGAAACTCTGCCTCAAAATAAAAATAATTACAAAATAAAACAAAAAGTACTGGGAATATTGCTGCTCATTGCCCTGGCCTTAATCCCTACTACAAAATAAACAAACACTTATATGTAAAAGTATGGTTTTTTTTTTTTTTTTTTTTTTTTTTAAGAAAATATCTCTTTAATTTGGGTTGTATGAAAAAAGACTCAAAGAATTCCACACTTTGCACTTAGATGATACTCTCTTGGTTAACTCCTTTAATTTGTAACAGTATTTCCCTCAGCACAAACTAACTTTATTTTCATTACAATTATTCTTAAAGAAGCTAGGTCACTTTTGGCAGGTGAGGGCTGAGACAGGATCTGGAACTACAAATAGTTCAGGCTGGCCTGAACTCACTGTGTAGCCCAGGATTGGCATTGAATCCACAGCCATCCTCCTGCCTCAGCCTCCTGAGTACTGGGATCACAGGTGTGAGCCACCACCCAGGAGACATTTATATTGTAGAACTTCCTACATTTTAAAACTGGACATTCGCAATCTGTCACACATTTATGTATTTTCTGTAGAGCACTGATTGTATTTAGAAGCTGAATTAGATATGATTAATTTATAGAGCTGGACAAGAGTAATTCACTGCTGATGTGCATGAGCTATTATGTTATGTGGGTACGCACACAAGATACGACCGTACCATCTGAGTAAAGTTAATATTCATCTGCTATAATCTAACAGAGGATTACTGAATAAGTCATGATTAAAAGCAATTATTTTCTAATACTTATATTATTTTGGAATTCAACAGAAAAATGTCTTCTCATTATAAGGTTGTCTTATTAACTTTATAGAATAAAGGAAGAATAAATGGTGGATACTTTAGCAACATCCAGAATAATTAGTAACAAGCTGTCCTTTTTTTTGTTAAATATCATTATGAATTCATTGATCCCTAGATACAGTATTTTAGATGTTTCATTTAATTACAGTCATTTTCTTTAGTGAAAATTAAAGAGAAACAGTACTTTAGACTGCTGAGAAAGGGTGGACTATCCAATAAATAATATAGGGTCAATCACCATTGCCTAGAATGACAGACATATGATGGTGTCGATACATCAAAAACTGCATATAAGCCGGGCGTGGTGGCGCAGGCCTGTAATCCCAGCACTCGGGAGGCTGAGGCAGGAGGATTGTTGTGAGTTCGAGACCAGCCTGAGCTACAAAGTGAGCTTAAGGCCAGCCTGAGCTGCATAGTGAGACCCTGCCTCAAAAAAGACAAAAAAAAAAAAAAAAAAAAACTGCATATACATGAAAAACAGCCCTACCAAAAAAAAGGGTTATTTGGGATTTTAGACTATTAAGATAATATATGGCTTCTACACAAAATCATATTAAAATATTAAGTTATACATTTAAACATAAAATCTATTTAAACCAGTTAACATGGTGCACAGTATATTACTCAGTGAACTGTGTGTGTGTGTGTGTGTGTGTGTGTGTGTGTGTGTGTGTGTGTGTTGAGTTTATGTGTGTTTGTGGCCATGCATGCTGCGCAGTCACATATACAGACATTTAAAAACTGGCTGGCTGGGGAAAAAGTAGCCCAGCATTGATTTGCAGTGTCTGTTAATTTTCCTTATCAAATATATGCACCACAGGTGATTTTATTCTACCAAGTGATAATGCTGACTGAAATGGGGGGGAGAGATGTGCACAGTCAGGCTCCAGTAGCTACTGTGAACATGCACCCACACTTACTATGAAATTGAATTATTATTGTGTATTTATGAATATGTACATTATGTGTGTACATAATAGATGATATGTGTACATGGATATGCATAAATGTGTGTAAAGTCAAACATTAATTTTGGAGAGATTTTCAATGAGATATGTTTTATATGGAACAAGAAATGGTATTAGTTTGGGAAATACAACATAAAATGAACTAATGCTTCAATAAAACACTGATTTTAATTATAAGGCGTTAATCTATTGTTTATGTATTTATCGGGTCCAACAGGATATTTTTAAAATTTAATCTAACGTACTCTCAGAGAACAACACTTACTGACAAACACTGAGTTCGGATGTGATATAAATAACCAACCAGATTAGATATCATATTACACCAAGAAATCAACCTTCTGAAAAATTAACTACTCACTTTGGCTTCAGTTTCACCTCTGTGAAGAGTGTATAGATGGTGGACAGCACTTTGTGAGGAGGACCAAGGATGTGTCAGAATTTGGAAGACATGAAAGTCATGGCCAAGGGTATCTGTTGTGACTAGCAGCATTCCTGGAAGATAAAAAACAAAACAAAGGATAAAAATAAACATGACAGCATATGTGGGTGGAATATTTTTTAAAACTGATAAATTTTTAAATATTAATCAAAATTTAGTAGGAACATAATTTTCAAAATAAAAAAGTTAAAGTATATTTTTCCTGCAAATACCAATTTAGTATCATAACATTAAAGTAGGAAACTATAAATAATAGATGTAAGAATATTATGATGTAATCCTATGACATCACACTAAGAGGTGTTATATGTCTTAAATTACAGTATTCATCACATATATTTTTGTTTGGGTGTTTGCTTGCTTTGAAACATGGTCACATTATAGTTCAGACTGGCCTTGAACTCACTATATAGCCCAAGTGGCCGGAATTCCTGGTAATCCTTCTGCTTCACATAATTTTTTTAAATGATTGTGAAAATGTCGTTCCACACAACTAAAAGTTACTCTCACTTGTAATTTCTCCCACCTTCAATTCTAAGTGCCAGTTTACCAACTGATTAAAAAATTAATTTCCTCCACTTAATTCATCACCTTAACATTTTTCTCTGCTAGCGTAGAGGTGGCACTGCATACTCCAAAGCCCAGTTTACTCAGCAGATATGCTCAAACTTAGTTCAATTTGAGCCTCTTTAACAAACCCAGAACTTGTTTCAAAAAACAAAATGAAATTTGTCTTTATGATGCAGTGGTATCTACTCAAACTATCTAGGCCTATCTAGTGCCTTTCCTATAGTTGGTTCTTCATTTTGATGTTATTTAAAGCATTAAGATTTACAGTTTTCAGCCGGGCATGGTGGCACATGCCTGTAATCCCAGCACTCGGGAGGCTGAGGCAGGAGGATTGTTGTGAGTTCGAGACCAGCCTGAGCTACAAAGTGAGCTTAAGGCCAGCCTGAACTGCATAGTGAGACCCTGTCTCAAAAAGACAAAAAAAAAAAAAAAAAAAAAAAAAAAAGATTTACAGTTTTCATGATTTTGTGTTTACTTTTTGTTTTTAAATGTTTTTAAACCAGTGATGGTGCACTTATTAAAGACCAACTGATCAAACTGCAACTTAAAACCCACTTACTTATCTATTACAAAGTGCCAACACTGAAATTAAACCTGAATACTGAGGTTTTAGTTTAGAAAAAAAAACAATTATATGTTAAAAGAAAAAGACACAGAGCTTTCAATGATACAGTCTGTTTGCCACCACTGTAACAGATGTAAAGATAATGTACTTATCAAATTTCCATACCAAATGAACATCAGTTACAAAGGGCTACGTTTCCGGGTTGAGTTTTTTAGTTTTTTCTTTTTTCTTTTCTTTTTGTATTTAGTACAGGGTCTACAGAGTCTCACTGTGTAGATCAGACTCCTCATCATTGCCGTTTTCAGCCTCCCAAGTGCTGAGATTACAGGCCTGCGCCACCATAGCATGCTGGGGATCGAACCCTGGCCACTGTGTTCTGCCTTAGCAGGCACTTTAGTCCACTGAACCATCTGGGTGGACCTGGGTAAGGTATTTTTGGTAGATACATTGGGATATTTAAAACTGTATCTATAGAGGACATGTTCAGAAAGAGAGAGGACCTGAACACAATCCCTAGCACCAAAAGTCAATATAAAGTATACAATACAAATAAAGCTGTATTCCCCCATTGATTACTTTTTATTAAATATATTTTAATTGATACATTTATAAAGGTTATACATAAATATAACATGATGTTTTAACACATGAACACGCTATGCAATGTTTGAATCCACTTAAACATACCTATTTTCTCAAACATTTATTATATCTCTGGTGAAAACTTGCAAAATCTAGCTTTTTGAAGTATGTTGTATATTACTGTTAACAAAAACACATTGAGTGCTTATTTTTAAACAATTTTACTAAAAGTAGTAACCTTTAGTAAAAAAAAAAATACTAAAAGTCAAAGACACATTGCCATTTATCGCACTGGAAATATTCTAGGTCACTTCAAACACACTTATCCCATCATTCTTGCCATTTTCTGAAACAGTGGTGGAAGTCCTCTTTCTTTAGGGTGCCTAGCTATACTGTCATGGCTGCCTTGGAGTTCTGAAGCAATTCAAGACATCTACTTCTCACGGTCATTTTGACTTTGGGGAAAAGCCAGAAGTTGCAGTGTCAGACTGAGCGAATAAAGTGGATGAAGACAGCACAATGGTCTTAGCTGACAGAAAAGGCCATACCAAAACAAGTCTTTATCATAAGAGGATGAAATTACCCATTTTTCAGGCCATTTTCTATATACATTGTGTCTTAAATACAAAGCTCTGGTAATTAGAGTTCACTGTAGTCTCGCTGAACATCAGCCCAGTTCCCATAATTCCATCAAGGTCAAAAACATAATCAACATCACCTTCATGCTGGATCTTGAAGGACACATTTTTTTTCATATGAGAACTGGTCATCATCCATTGAGATGCTTGGTATCACAATAAAAACACAAATCTAAGTTTCATCTCTGATTATGACTATGGTGGACTGACAACTAGTGGTCAACTTATAACACCCAGCTGACCTGAACCAACATGGTGCTGGGTGTGGAGGGCCCACCTGAGGATTGTTGCCAAACACATAAAATGGGGAACAGGGTGAAAGGCTATAGGTTCTCCTGGAGGACACTGTCATGCTCATCTCCTGATGAACTCGACTACTCTCAGCATCAAAGGAGCTTAGGACCTTACTGTCACTGAGAATGGCTGTGGTTCATTGGGAGGTGGCCTCTGGTCCTCACTTTGAGCATCACTTCCTGGCTCAGGAGTGGAAGAGGGTGTACTGCTCAGTCTCCTGAGGAAGCCTACTGTGCTGGCTCTCCTCATAGGAGCTTGCCTGTTCTCTTCATTAGAGGAGCTCAGGATCTCACTGTCACTGAGGACGGCTGTGGTACTTTTTGGGGGAGCTCTGGTTCTTATTTTAAGCATTGCTTCCTGGCTCCAGTTCAGATCCCTCAGCCTACTAGCAGAGATCTTTCATCCAACTGGAATAGACTTTCTAGCTTTTACCACTGACTTTTGGGCCTTCCCAGCACAAATTATATGAAACAAGCCTTCATGACACACTGTTGTGGGCTCTTGGCCTATAGCTAGACTCATGAGGGACACGGTCATGAGCTATAGGTCTTCAAATGAACTCACGGAGGTTACTGCCATGGATCCAGGCCCTCAGCTGGATTCTTTGGGACTGTAGTGTATGGACAGATTTCCTGCACTCTTTTGTACTTCACTCTTTGGGTGACTATTATAAAATAATCCTATAAATTATGTGTCTTGTATTAAATGGTTTCCCTTGCAAACCCAGATTACAACCATGACATTTCTTAAAAACTGAAATCTAAAATAGCACTATCTCATGACTCCAATGAAACTAAAAAATTTGAATGTTAAGGTTTTGTAATCTGGGATTTATGGAACACTTCACACTTTCTCTCAAAAGTAGCTCACAGTCAACTGCATCAAGTAAATTGAAACCTGTTACACATTTGGTACTAAAGCTCAGTGCTCTGCTTCTCCTACTGAAGCTCCTTGCCTTTTCACTAGATGGCATTTGGGGCCAGACTTGACTGTAGTTTAGATTAACCCCTGAAGAAGCAGCATACTGAACAATGGCATACAAGAACTTCTTGCTCCCCTCTAACTATAACTTGGAGTACTACTCACTAATCTACCTTTCCTTAGCCACCACTCCCATTACTCTGCTGGCTGAATTATTTTTCAACTCTCAACTTGTATGAGATCAACTTAAGATTCCATGCATAAATGAGATGTGGTGCATGTGTTTCTCAGCCTTCTTTCTTTTATTTTGTCTTTTTGGGACCTAGTCCCCCCCTATGCAGTTCAGGCTGGCCTTGAGTTCACTTTGTAGCCCAGGCTGGCCTCAAACTCACAATGATCCTACTGCCTCAGACTCCCAAGTGCTGGGGGTAGAGGTGTGCATGATCATGCCAAGCCCTGTGATCCTTATTTCAAATTACCTCCAACTGCATCCTTCATATTGCACATAACAAGGTTATACCGGATTTATGTCTAGATAGTATTCCACTGTGCATATTTACCACATTTAATTAATTAATATCGTTGACCAAATACTAAAAAAAACTCAAATTCCTCAGCTAAATCTGCTACTAGAGAATCTCTTTGGATGACATAATACCTGCACAGAGATATGTAAAGTTTTCATCATGTATACTTTGGGCAATGATCAACTCAAAGAATTTGGCATGTATAGGTCCATCCCTCCCCTCCAACAACATGCCACTCTGGTACTGTCATCAGGTAAATGTTGGCCTCAAAGAATGAAACGGAAAATGATCCTTATTCTGCTACTTTTAACTGTAACAAAGTTTAAACTCACTATATTTCCACTTTAAATGTTTGATGAAGGAAATTTTTATTGCTTTTTTTTAATCTTTATTTGGTACAGGGTCTCAATACATAGTTCAGACTCATGATCCTCCTGTCTCAATCTCCTCAGCACTGGGATTATAGTCATGGGCCACCAAGCCTGATTTCAGTAGCTGGTTCAGCATGGGGCAGGCACAGCATGTAGTACCAGGGATAGAACCTGGGTCCTCACACTTGCCAGGTAGACACTTAGACCACCACGCTATCTCCCTGGCCCAATAATAAAACTTTTGCAAACTATCATTAAAGGTTTTTAATTATAGTTATTTATTTTAATGTATTCTAGTACAGGGCCTATAGGGAATACAGGGTCTCACTACATAGATCAGACTCATAGTGATCTTCCTGTTTTCAGCATCCCAAGTGCCGGGATTGCAGGTGCACCACCATACCCAGTCTCAATTGCTGTTTCTGCATACCTTGGGGGTGGGGCCAGCACTGCACACCAGGGATGGACTGCCAGCCACTGTGCTCTGTCTAAGGAGGCACTTTAGTCTGCTGAGTATCTGGCAGGCCCTTACTTATAGTTTTTAATATTTAATATCCAAAAGGATTTGAAAATTCAAATTTTTTTTAGAATATTTAATATGAGATATTTGGGAGACAGGACCCACATACAAACACAAAACTTACGCTTTACATACACTTCATACACACAGAAATCAATTTTAAAGTATTTTTTGTGTAATTGTCTTTAGCCTTGTTTTTATAGTACTAAGGACTGAAGGCAGAGCTCAGCACACTTCAGGCAAGCCCAACACCACTGAGCTACATCCCCAGCCTCACTATGTTTACATTTTGGCTGCAACCTATTAGGGGATTTTCTTTTGCTGAGATGAGGCCTTACTATGTGGTGCAAGCTGGTTGAACTCATTTATGTAGACCAGACGCACCTAGACTCAGGATAAGCCTGCCGCCTCAACCTCCAAGGGGCAGGATCACAGCCTGCACCAGTACACCCTGCTGTCATGGGAAGTTTCCTACCTGTGGTGTCATACTGATGCTCAAAAAATTTGGATTTTGAACCATTTCAAATCTAAAATTTTCAGATCAGTGATGCTCAACTTACACTATTAAATTTTTTTTATTTAAATTTTCTTAATTCCTTGGTGATTTGCTTTCTGTTGTTCACTGACAAGCCATAGAGGTTACCCAGAGACATAGTTCAGCAGAACAGAGCCTGCCTGGCAAATGCAAAGTTGTGAGTTCAATTCCCAGAACCAAAAAAAAAAAGTAGGTGATGCCTATTTTTCCTTTAGGATACTAATCATGTATTCTCCCTTACTCTGAAGTGTACTGTGTCTAATATTAACAAAAGTATTCCAAATTTGTTTTGGCCAGTGTATATGTAATATATATATTTGCTTTTATTCCATATTCATCAATCTGATTTGGGTCTATTTTTTAAACATGATTTTTAATAGGTATCTTTAGTAAATTAACACTTAGTATAATTTGGGTAGAGTATAATTTACACACATTATTTTATCTTTTTCATGCTTATCTACTTGCTATTATTTCTTGCCATTTTTATTTACTTATTTGGGGTCAAAGCTCTATTACATATCAATTAGTTTTTCAGAAATTATAAAATATACACCTAATGTTCTGTGTCTATTCCTTTGCAATTTGTGTAAATTTTATCATTATTTTCTATAAAAAGAATTGCTTGCTAACTTGTGAAATCATATGAACTAACTGTGGGCAAACTTTTCCTTTTTGTAGCAGTCAACTTTTTATTGCTGGGACAAAATACCTGATATACTCATAAAAAAAATTTATTTGGACTCAGAGGTTCAGAGATTTCAGCTCCTAGCGGACTGGCCCCTGGCACAGAAATCATAGTAGACAGGCACAGCACAGGAAAGCTACAAGCCTTGTGGCAGCGAGGAAGCACGACCGGAGGAAGAGCCAGATAAGCAAGTGATACCCACTACCTTTCAAAGTCACACCTCCAATGAGCTCTTTCCTTCAGCTGTGCCCTGAAGGCTGACAGCACTCTGACCCATGAACGTAGCAATGGATTAACCAGTCCACAGATGCACTTAGCGCTCCATGATCTAATCACCATCCTAATCCCCACCTCTGAGCACATGAACCTTTTGGGAATATTTTAGATGAAACTGTAACACTTGTTGAGATAAAAGGCATATAAAGATACTAAGCATCTATTTGGAAATCAGGTAGTCATTTAGTGAAAAGATGAAACATTATTTTGGAATTGTTTCTTTTGGTTAAGTACAGTTCTAGTTACTACATTAAACTATCAGATGCCAGTGTCCTTGCTAGTTCAAAGAGAACTCAGCTTAGATGATGAATAGGGGCCTTTATTATAAATAATTTAATAACCTTGATTCCCATTATATACCTAGTAATGGTCATTTGGTCACTAGCACACTTTACATCTTTCTTTATTGTTATCCCAGCAATAAATCTCTAAAATTAGTCATAAATACCTTCTCTTTCTGGATAGTATTTTTCCACTACTCTCCTCCCATCTTTTCTTTATGATTAACACTTTTATTCACCTTGTACCACATCCACTTTCTTATTCTCTCAATTAATTTTGCCATTAAAGTGCTGGAAATTTTCTTACTCAGGACAATACTTGTTAAATCAGAACTATTATCAAGAACATGGTGGTCATGAATACAATGTTTCTCTTACAAAAGACAGAATGGAAACCCCTCACTGGCAACCTGGTAGGTTGGATAACTTGGATACAGATTCTAGTTACCTGACACCAAGCTGGCTGGACTGCCACCCCACCACCCAGGAAAAAGCTACACGAAAGAGCTCAGCAAACACCAGTGGCTGCCAGCTGTTCTGGGCCAGGATGAACACTGCCGTTCTCACAGATCTGATCTTCGGAGCCATAGTAACCCAGGCCTTTTTACTGCTTTTATGCCACCCTCCTGCACCAGCAAAAATCATTCAAATAAGATGTGGGTTTCCATTACCCCAAGACTAACAATGTTCAGCACAAACAAGGATAATAAACACAAAATCCTACTTAGTAAACAAGAACTGTCAGTTTTCAATGCCCAAACCAACAACTACTACTACACTCTTCAAATCTTACAGCAAATACTGTTGTCTCTGCCCACGTGTGGACAACCTGGAACTCCGCAGAACCATGGAGTCCAGGAGTCTGGACATGTTTGGCTTTTCAGCACCTGCCACCATCCTCCACTCTTTTGCTATAGTAAGTTAGAAGTAATCACAGTTCCACTACTGTCTTCTGATTCCACCTCCTCACAACAATGTGATTCTCTATATTTGTCAAAATGTTTAATGGAAAGACCCTTTGGACTGTCATTTATAACACAAATATATTTCTCATGTACTATAGACAAGCATCACAATATCACTTTCAAAATTGTACCAACATTATCAGGGCCAGCCAGACAGCACAGCGGATTAAAGTACCTGCTTAGTCAGACGCAGGGCCTGGGTCTGATCTCTGACATGTCATGCTGCCCCCTGGGCTGTGGTGAGATGGCAACTGAGACTGGGCATGGTGGCACGTGCCTATAATCCCAGCACTTGGGAGACTAAAAGCAGGAGGATCACTACAAGTCCAACCTATGTACTGAGGCCAGTCAAATAGCTCAATGGACTAAAGCGCCGGCAAGCAGGAACAGGGACCAGGGAGTGGGGGGGTTCAATCCCCAGGCCTGCCATGCTGGCCTCATCCTGTCCACAGGGTGCACTAAGAGGGCAAGCAAGACTGGATGTGGTAGCGTGCATCTATAATCCCATCTCTTGGGAGGCAGTGAAAGGTGGATCACTATGAGTCCAATCTAGTAGTGAGAACCTGAACATATACCCTTCCCTAAATACAAAAAAAAGCAGTGTTTGGGGCCTGCCAGTTAGCTCAGTTGTTTAAGAGCCTGCTTATATAAATGCAGCCAGGCGCAGGATATCAAAGTTTGATCCCCGGCTCTACATGCTTTAACAGACATGCCCTAAAGGCAGTCTGAGCCAGCAAAAAAAAAAAAAAAAAATCCGACCTATGTACTGAGACCCTGTGCTAAATACATATATATATACACACACACATATATATACATATGTAAATCATACCAACATTAATTCAGAATATGTATTCTAATAAAAGGCTCAATTTGCAAAATAATTGTTTCACATGAGTAATAATTACAGATGAATACATATCTGGCTTTTCAGATTGGTATTAATCTCTGTTCAGGGGTTCATTATGTAAAATATATTCAAAATTTTTAGCCAAAAACAAGCCACTGAAAACATGTATCTACTATCTATGTATCGTATCTCAAATGCTTTCTTTTTATACCTTCACTTCCAAGTGAGGCATCTCCACTAATAAGTTTACTTTTTTCACAAAATATTTAAAATCATATTTAAAAACCTCAAAAAGCAAAGCAAAAAGGAGAGAAACAAGGGTGAAAAATGCATTAAGATACATTACACCTAGCAATTCCCCATGATGAATACAATCATTATGTACTACAAACACAAACTGACAAAAATTTAAAAAGCAAAGAAGGAAAAATGGCTAATATAGAACTCCATAATCACGTACTTCCTTTTAATTTATAATTTCCTGTTATGTACACATTCTACTGAGGAAACAGTAAGCTGCTTTTCCCCCAGAAAACAAGTTTAAAGGCACATATACATAAAAGGAAAAATTCGTGTAAAGCAGACAGTGGCTTGAGAACTATTTATGCAGCATCAGAAGACTAAACCAGACTCTGGCCTGGCCATAAACTAAACCCACACCCCAAATGAGGTGCCAAGCCACAAAAAGCATTTGCGTCATCTGGGAACACAAGGAAAAGAAGGACTTCTAATTATAGGGCCTGGAAGCGGAAGCCTTCAGTGATTAGCTGTTTAGGCATTGCTGTATGTTTATCTGGAAGCTTCCTCTCCCTCACTCTGAGCCTCAAGTTTGATAGTTGAGCCTTAGAGTTAGAGGGTAGAAACTAAAGCTGCTCATGGGACACAGCATTCTCCAAAATCCAAGGTAGCTGGAGAATGAACATTAAGGCTTTTGTGGGCTCATAAGAACATAAGACTTTTCAACTGGGCGTCAGCTGGTTAGACCAAAAAGCAAAATTAAAGAGTAGAAAAGTTGCGCTAGGCCTAGGCTATAAAATCTTAGAAACATGAGGAGGTTTTTTTTTTCCCCATATCCTATTTATAACACCTATCTGCTTGTATGGTTCTTTATCATGTGCCCACATGTGAACTGGAGGACAAATTACCAGTTATTCACACTCTTTTTCAAAAGAGGCACTGACACTGATATGCTTAAGCAAATAGAAGTATTTATAGGGATTCAGACTGTATCACTTCTACAAGTACTTTACATTTTAGTTTTCATTCCTATAGTGTAATGCTTTCCTATTAATAACTGCACAGATGAAAACCTACAGATGATTTATTATAGTGAAATTCATAAACATAAGAAAATCTCACTACTAATAGAAATCTTTAACCTACTCAAGTTATACAAAACTTATTTCATAGCCTATACACATGAATAATACAACTTTCAAGCAGAATTCATATACTTTAACAATTTAATAAAGCACATTTGAGTAGCTTTAAGATTCTGATAATTCCATTCATCAATGTATTATTTCACCTTAGGAGCCCAGGATGTTATAGTAAATCTTTTGTAACTACATTTTACTGTATATTTTTGTGCTTCTGGAAATCAAAGCCAGGGGTAGGCTAGCACACTACCACTGAGCCAAACCCCCATCCTCCCGATCAGACTAAATCTTTATCAAACCTGTTACATGATATCCTGTCAAAGGGACTAAAGTAAACACTGTGGATGAAAACAAAGGTAGTGATTTATTTGATCACCTCCTAAAGTTGCATATATCCACAACCAACAAAAATTAAAACAAAATAGATAATATATATTTCCCATAGCAAAGTCTAAAAAGTTGGTAACATGCCAGAAAGATAGCTCAGCAGCTTAAGTTCCTGCCTGGCAAGCATAAGGTCCTGAGTTCAATCCTGGGTACCAAAAGATAAAACAACAAAAACTGATAACCCTTTCCTAACTCAAAACTTTATATCCATCCTCCTGAATTTGTGCAGCTTCTGGTGTCATAATGCTTTTTACTTATTCCTCTTAAGATAATAAATTTTAAGGTTAGGAAGATATCTTTGACCATATTCAACAGGTTTTAATATTACTTTAACATTAATTTAATGATTAAGATTTAATGTTAAGGGCTGGGGAGATAGCTCAGTGGCCTAAGTACCTGCCTGAGAAACACAGGGACCCAAGTTTGATCCCCTGTACCATATTCCGTGCTGGCCATGGAAGCAGGGGTGCACTGTGCCAGTCACCGAAAGCACCTTAGCAACACACACCTGTAATCCCAGTGTCAGGAAGACTAAGACAGGAGTAGTGAGACCCTGTATCAAATAAATAAATAAAACTTTTTTAAAAGATTTAATGTTAATATTAATGTTTCTTCATTTATAAATTGATTTCTGTATATAAAATAGGCATTTAGAAAATTGGTACAAGTTTATGTATGCTCTTAATTTTCCAAGGGGTTTAGAGTGTTTCTGGTTAAATGTGACAATAATTTTTAAACCTTTCTTAATCTTTATTAATGTATAATTTACATACTGTAAATGAATTCATTTTCAGTGTCCAGTTTGTTGAGCCTAACAAATATATACTTCAGAAATCTTCTTCTGTGTCTACCTATAGTGCATCCCATCCCGATTTACCTGGTCACAACCACTGCACAGAGATTAACATGGGCTCCTTTAAAATTTAACAAGTATTTTCTGAATCCTGTGTACTTTGAATAATATTAGCTTCATTGTTTACTTGCATTAGTGGTTACTATCCCATAATATGGATATTATCATAATCTATATATCCATTCCTTAGCTTGTCAAAAGTTTTTTTAATATTGTGACTGAAATTGCTATGAAGATTTAATTACTAGCTTCTGTGTGACTCTATTTTCATATCTAGCCAATGATTATTTAGCAGTGAGATAACTGGGTCATACATTAAATGTTTAATTTATAAGAAACTGCCAAACATACTTGGTTGTGGCTGTACCATCTTACGTGTCACAAGCTCTGAAAGCTCACTACCACTTAGCATTGCCCATGTTTTTATATTTCAGTAATTTTAGTGGATATTTTGTGATTTCTCATGATTTTAATTTGTCTTATTCCTTAGTAATCAGTGATGTAGGTGTCCTAACACACCATTCTCTAGTTCAAGGTCAAAAACATGTAACTTTATGTTTTCTCTTTTAAGTTTCATAGTTTTACCTTTTTCACTTTTTAAAATTTATTTATTTATCTATCTATCTATCTATTTATTTATTTGGTACCAGGTCTCGCTACATAGTGTGGTCTCATAGTGATCCTCCTCCAGCCCATGCCCGCCCCAGCCAGAGACCAGCCTGAGACAGTGGGGCCAGGACCGAATCCAGAGGCCCCCTGGATCCCACCCCAAGCATTCCAGTGAGTGGGAATTTGCACGACCCACCAGGCTTCCCAGATCAGTGAGTGTGTGGTGAGTCTGAGGGAGAGCCTTTGGCTTCTTCCCGCATGCTACCCAGATCCCTGTCCCCAAGCCCTCCAAGCCAGTGACTGGCCTGAAACCTCAGAGTCCACTCACCAGCAACTCCCCAGATGCCCTGCCCTAAAGCCCGCTGAGCGAGTAGGAATTTTCCTGACTCCCTGGGCATCAAAGTTCAGTGAGTGGAGAGCTCCAGGCCCGACACGCCGGAGAGACATTTCCTAGCGATCACCAGTCCCACCAAATGGCCCACAACCCAGCGCAGCCTGGCCTGTGAGTGAGGGCTCCAGGCCCACTGAGCCGGAGGGACCTTTCCCAGCCTTCTCTGGTCCCAGCCTGTGGCCCCGGACCCAGCACAGCTTGGCTGACCCAGCACAGCCTACCTGGTGAATAAGAACATCAACTATCTTTTTGAGAGCCCAGCAGACCCACCAAAGCCCAGGCCCGCCCACCTAGAGAATGACCTGCCTGACACAGGAGTGCCGACTCAGGCAACTTTCTGGATCCTCGCCCAAAACCCAGCCAAGATAGTGGAAATTTTCATTACTTGCTCTGCATCCCAGTTTAGTTCAAGCTCACCTGACCAGGGAAGCAACAGAGGAGAACCACAGGAGCTGCAGCAAAAAAGAACTGAACACAACAGCTAGATCCAGGCAGGCATAACTTGATAATCTCAAACTTAATAGACTGGCACCGAATCTTAATAGACTGGCACAGTGATCTTCCTGTCTCAGCCTCCCCAGGGCTGGGATTATAGGTGTGCACCACCATGCCGGTTTGGGTGGCCAGAAAAGCACACCAGGGGCTCCAGGGAGGGCATGATATGTAGTACCAGGGATCGAACCGGGGTCCTTGGGTTTCCTAGGCAGGCACTTAGACTCCCAAACTATTCCCCCAGCCTCACGTTAGCTTTTATATTAAGTCAGTTATACATTTTGAGTTCATTTTTTCTATACATTAAGTGTATAGAAAGGATAAAACAATTGTCCCAGCACAATACTTGCACTACTGAATTTCTTGAACCTTCTCTAACAAATCAAGTAACTATTTCTAAACTGTAGTGCATTATATTCATCTATATCTATATTTAAACTCCAAAAACTATTGATTACTATAACTTTGGAATTAGAATAAGAAAAAATATTACATACCACAGTTCTTCAAAATTTAGTCATCTTTTAAGGGATTAATTCAGTGATTTTTAGCTCCTCTGAATTCTCATAAATTTTGAGCTAACTTGAGTTGACTTATTTAAACATTCATCTTAAATATACTTAACAATCAGTAAACAACAAACAAAATACTACATGGCCAGGCATACAAGTGATGAAACATTTTATAAAAATATGCTTTACTAGGGCTGGGGAAAGGCTCAGTGGAATAAGTGCTTCTCTGGCAAGCACCAAGGGCCTGAGTTCAATCCTGGGTTTTGGGGGGGAGGGGGGGAGAGAAAGAAAATATGCTTTACTACCATAACTTTTTCTGTTCTTGTTCATGTTCTAACAAGATATGCAAGTTCCTTTTGCAGGAATAATGTTAAATTTCTTAGTTAAACACAGGGGAAGGTAGAGAATAGGGAAGTATGTTTTCAAAGATTAATTTGATTCATAATTTTATTCAAGAAAGCAATTGACTCAGTTTCTTAGATTTGTGTCTTAAAGGGATCTTTCAAAGAACATGCTTCACTTCAATCAACAGATGTGATAACTGAAACCAGAGACAGTAGGAAATACACATTTTTAGGCCTAAGGACAAAGGCACTTAGTTATTCATTAACAAGTACCAACATACTATCATGTAAATACAAATTTGTATTTCTAAAACTTTGAAAATATAATTCTGATCACTAATAAATATCCATCACATCCATGTTCTTAGCATTCTAGATATCATCCTTTTTTTAGGGTTCAAATACATGGAAAACTTAGTCACACTTTCCATTTCACCCACATTATGAAGTCCATACAAGAGCCTTCTCTAGGGTTTGATCCCAGGTTCCGCATGCTGCCAGCACACAGAGCCAGCAACCAAGTCCAGGAATGGTGGTGCACACTTGTAATCCCAGTGCTGGGGAAGCTGAAAACAGGAGGATCACTACGAGTCTAAGCTGCATAATGAGACCTTGTATCAAACACATAAAAAGAAAAAAGAGCCTTCTCTTCTGTTTCCATATTTTTCCTCTGATCCTTCATTCCTCACCCCCTTGCCATCCACTACTAGTTCCTACCTAGGTACCTACCTAATTCTAAACAATAAATTTCCTTTGAAATATATGTGTCCTTAGGAAATATTTAGGCTGCTTTCAGAGTAACATGCAAAATATTTAATGTATGGCCAAACAGGGAAAAAAAAAAAAAAAACCTCAACCTGAATGAGAACAGTGAAACAAGTCCCAGGCTAGAAGAGGTACCAGGAAGTATATAAAAGAAACAAGGAAAAATAGACAAGTATTAAAATGTTCTCAACCAGTAAATTGTGAGCCCTAGACACTGTACCTGCTATATTCAATGGCAAGTTATTCCCGCAAGTTTCCCTTAATTCTCAAACAATTCCCACACCACAATCAACAAGCAAAACACCTAATTATTCAGAGAGTAATCCATAACACGAATAAAGAACACCATTTTATAAGAAGACCCATACTGGAAATATTTCCTTTTAAGGAAAAAAATAAATCCTTCAAGCTGTCTTTATATTATTAATAAATAATACAGTACTAGTAACTAGTAGCAACAAGCCAGAATCTATATTATGAAAAATCTCCTAAGTTATTCTATAAAGCTATGAGATATCACAGATGTAAAAATCAAGACAAGGTATTTTTCTGATGCTACATTGTGACAAGCTGAAACAACTTGGGTGCCAAAAAATTCCAACTTAGCCAGGCATGGCGGTGCACACCTGTAATCTCAGCACTCAAGAGGCTGAGGTAGAAAGGTCTTTGTAATTTTGAGGCTAGCTTGGGCTACATAGTGAGTTTAAGACCAGCCTAAATTACAGAATGAGATCCTGTCACAAAGAGAGAAAAAAAAATTCCAATTTAAACTTATTTAACGATTAACCCCAAACCACCATCACCTTTCAATATACAACATTTAAGTAACCAGAAGAATTTCAATTCTGTTAAAAATGCAGTCAAGCATCCAAAGGGTACATGTTTGTTCTGTTTTACTAGCAACTCAACATTCATTTTCCCCTTATTAATGGATGGAAGAGCAATTTCCCTGCCAAGGAGGGGTAACTGTCAGAAATGTAGATGTGTTGCAAGTCACAGCTCAAAGCAGCTCAGCTGTAAGAAGTAATGCTTCTAAAAGGCAGATCAATTATTTACTGAATGAAAAACATCAGGTCTGGTATTTAAACTATCACGCATATTGCAGGGTGAGGATTGTCTCCTCCTGACTCAGATTTCAAATGGAATGAAAATACTTATCTTTTTATGTTTGAGACAATATAATTACTAGTATGTTCATCTATTATTGCTTTCTAACAAAATGCAGCATTCACAGGATAATTTAATTACTATTTCAATCATAATTAGCTGCAATATGTATCTGTTCTTAGTATAATCTGCTATCAAGGATCATACTCATGATTAATAAGGAGACAATTCTTATCTAAACCATAATTTATAAATTGGTTGGTCCAATCTCTGCTATACTAATTTTTCATAATCATGAAAAACCTAATGGAATTAATGTAATGACTTGATGTAAATTTTACTTTGTATGAGGTACGTTAACCCCTAAAGGATGCTCTAGTGTTAATGCAAAATTAGGAAGTCATGGAAATAGTAACAAAACTAGTATTTATGAAGTCAAAGTATATGCCATATGTTAATTAACTATGATTATTATCCTTCATGTTACAGATGGAGAACTGAGCGCGAGACAAACATTAAGTAATTTTCCCCTTTAAGAGAAAAGTCGGAGAGGAAGGAGGACATGGCATTTTATGTTTCATTAGGAAAGTCTTTTTAAAGATATTAAAAATGCAACTCAAATGATGAATAAGATTTAGCCAGGAGAGACTTAGCCAGTTTGACAGAAATCAAACTACAAATGATGTTACAGAGTTAAAAGATACTTAGAACAGGATTTGTATATAGCACCTGTTTGTATATATTTGTATAAAGCCTGGTATGGTGGTACACACCTGTAATCCCAGCATTCAGGAGGCTGAGGCAAGAGGATTACCACAAGCTCGAGGGCAGCCTGGACTATACGAATTCAAGACCAGCCTGACCTATAAAGCGAGACCTCATCTCAAAAAAAAAAAAAAAAGAAAAAAGAAAATATGGTTAGAATGCACAAGATCCTGTGTTTAATCACCAGCATGGTCCCAAAAAAGAAAAAAAGGGTTGGGGGACATGGCTAGATGTTGGGAGGAAAATGTGGGAGGGCAAGTTGAAAAACAAGCTGTTACCCTATTTTTCACTCTTCAAGTTAAAATACAAATAAATAAATAAATAAGCTGTTAACAGGATAGAACAGGATAGGAAAATATATTAGGAACAAAAAGAATCTGTTGGGCTGAGGAGACTCAAGCATCTGTCTGAGAAATTAAAGGACCTGGGTTTGATCTCTGGTACTGCATGCCATATCAGCCCCATGCTGTGCTGGCCACCAAAATCTACATGCCTATAATCCCAGCACTGGGGAGGCTGAGACAGGAGGATCACTACGAGTCTGAGCTGCATAGTGAGACCCTGTATCAAATAAATTTTTAAAAGAAAAAAAAAATTTTAAAGGGCCAGCCTGATAGCTTAGCAGACTAAAGCACCTGCTTAGGCAGAGCACAATGGCCAGTGTTACATCCCCAGCCTGCCTTGCCAGACCACATGTGGGAAGCACTGAGACTGGGCGTGGTAACCCACACCTGTAATCCCAGCACTTGGGAGACTGAAAAGAAGAGAAGCATTAGAGTTCAGTCTATACAGTGAGACTGTGTAGATCTTATAGACCCTGTCCTAAATACATAAAAAATAATTTTTGTAAAGAATCTGCTGTTGGAAATGAAAATATCACTATGATTTAATGTTTCTTACAAAATATTTTACTATCTTAAAATGCAAGTAGATGCATTATAATACAAGAAACATATGCAAATTTTTAAGACTCTAAAATTGGGGTGTCGAGTGGTTGTTTTTCAAGCCTGGGGGTCAAAGAATGTAACCCTCTAAATTCAAATGTTGAGGACCTCTGCAGGAGGAATCACGGTGCAGTGGGGCCATACAGCTGGAGCCTGAATGTCACAGAGAATGCAGCTCGCCAAAGGGCACAACTCTGCACCCAAACAACCAACAGGTCAAGATTAATAATGTAAAAATCTTGACAGAAGGAGAACTGGCAGTTGTTGAAAGAAAAACTGTCAAACAAAAATGACATAGTTAAAAATTTCTTAGAAATTACAGACCAGGATTTTTTTTTGTTTGTTTTTTTCTTTTTGGGGGCAGGATGTGGGGTGATAGCATTGTGTTTGTTTGTCTGGGGATTTTTTGCTTCTATGAGACAGGATCTAGCTACGTAGTTCACGCTGACCATGAACTCACCTATCTAGCCCAGGCTGGCCTCCAACTCTCTGCAATCCTACATCAGTCTCCTGAGTACTGAGATTACAGGCACGTACCACCATGCCCAGGAAGACCAGCTTTAAAAACAAAACCCACTACCTATTTTATGTGTTTTCTGTTCCTTTTAAGTGAAGTTCCCTACACTTTTAAAATGTATTCTAACAAGTATATAGAAAGATTATACACCATGACCAGGTAGGATTCATCCAGGGATGCAAAGATAGCTCAATATACGCAAATCTAGAAATGTCATATACCATATCAATAGAGCAAAATCTAAAAACCACATGATCATCTCAATTGATGCAGAAAAGGCTTTTGACAAAGTCCAACATTCACTCATGCTCAAAGTCCTATGAAAAATTGGAACAAAAGACCTCTACTTCAATCTGATAAAAGCCATCTATGACAACCCAACAGCTAATATAATTCTAAATGGGGAAAAACTGGAATCTTTTACTTGCAGATCTGGTACAAGACAATGATGTCCCCTATCACTCTTTCTATTCAATATAGTTCTGTAATCATTAGCTAGAGCCATTAGACAAGGAAGAGAAATAAAAGAAATAAGAAAAGGTAAAGAAGAAGATAAATTATCATTATTTGCAGATGACATGATACTTGGAAGACCCAAAAAACTCCACCAAGAAGCTACTAGAATTGATACACAAATTCAGTAGCATAGCATGATACAAAGTCAATACTCAAAAGTGAACAGCATTACTCTACACAGATAACAAACACACTGATGAGCCGGGCATGGTGGCGCAGGCCAGTAATAACTTGAAGCATTTATATTTAAGTGGATACCACTTAAAGATATACTCATAAGTGAAATAAACAGATCCACATGTATAAATATCATATAGTCTCCCTAGTATAAGTACTCAAAAGAAGAAATACAATAGAAAGGTATAACACAAGTAAAAGGAAAGCAAGAACTTGAGGATTGGAGAATAAGGAGAAGGCAAGAAGAAAAGCTGGGAAACATGACAGGGGCAAACCCACACATTTGTATGCAAAAGATGGGTAAGGCAGTGATCCAGAGAAACATCAGCAGGTTTTTGAAGCTAGCAGTTAATTGGTAGGATTCTCACCCTGACTAACTATATATGCTGATACCTGTGAACCAAGCAACCGCACTGAAGATAGCAATGTATCATAGAAGGGTCATGCTTGGAATGCCTGGCATTCTGGTCTTCTAAATATGTACTGCTCATCATGACATACCAATTATTGCCATACTGTCTCTTAAGTAAATGTTTGTTTAAAGAAAAAAGAGGTAATGAAAAAAAAGAGACAAGAAAATAAAATGTCTCAAGACTCTCCTGCTACGATGCTGTATATGGTTGGATTTCTAAATTTATTTATTTTTTTTTTTACGAGACACAGACATATAATTGTTTAAGCAATTTTTAACACAAATTTTTTAATGAACTAAGAGAAATCAGTAGTACAACTATCTTAACTCTTTTGTGAGTATGTGTGTGTATGTGTGTGTATGTGTGTGTGTGCTTTTACCTTCATTCTTTTCTACTTTCCCTACTTCTAATTTATCTTTTCTTTTTAATTAATGTATAAAAATATGCAATTGCTTATTCAGATTTTTAAAATATTTTTTGGTTTTTTTTTTTTTTCATTTTTTTCTCTATATTCTGTAGGGACTTAAAGTTTAACATATCAATACTTGATAGAAAATACTTGTTCCATGTTATGCCTAAGATATTTGATATTCAGATAGATAGTGAGGTTAAACCCAACTGCATATGTTGTAGGGTAATAATAAGCTTCTCTTCTGGAGGGTTAACAACCTAAGTTTTACAGACCAAAAATCAGAGAAAAAGAAAGGCTGCAAGGACAGGCAATATTTTGGCCCTACCCTTTCAAGGTCAGTGGCATAGGAGAACTCTATACTGCAACATCATGTAATTCAGGTGTATCCCAAATTTTCTGATCAAGGAGATTATGGGGCCACAGAGCAAGATGACTGATGATGTACAGTGTGCCTAAGGAGAGTCACATGGAGAGAAACTATTCTCTCAGGCTTTCTCAGAAAGCAAATTGGTCAAGCAATGGCCGTGACTCATCCTCATGGCTGACACAAAGGATCTGCACTGTATAGGGTTACAGGATAAATCCTGAGGGGACCTTATCAGATACAAAAGTTACATTTTGGGCCAGGGAGATGGCTCAGTGGAATAAGTGCTTCCCTGGCAAACGCAAGGGCCTGTGTTCAATCCTCGGTTCCGCAAAAAAAAAAAAAAAAAAGTTATATTTTTTGTTATATAGGTCTTGCTTTATCTTGGTCTTAACCATTCAGCAGAAAAGTATAAAAATGAGGTATAAGAAGTAAAAGCAAAAAAAGAAGAAGGAAAGCCATATTAATATGCTGAGCTGTGAAAGGCTCAAGTCAACAACTTCTGACATGCCAGTCCTGTGGATAACTTACTACTATTATGGACTATTGGACTATATTGTATTATTTTGCTGAATTCATGCATATACAATATTTAAAGTGCAACAGAATATCCATCTCTAACAAAACTAAAAAAAGGGGGGGATACAAAGGAAGGACCATTATGTATCTATATAAACAAAATAGGATAGACACACAACTACTGTGGAGGACCCACCCAGCAGCTCTCCTTGAAAGAAGATGACTGAGCCTGATCCTATTTCCTTGTATTGTTATGTAGAGAGCTGGCTAGGACTTCTGTTTATCCTTCAATTGGCCTTAAGCAATGTGTATTGGTCTAGCTGAGGTGCTGGTGATAGTCTTTGAAGGTGGCATGCGAGTTTCCCTGGTAAGCCTGCTGCTCCTTCACGTGAGCTGGGTGGAGACAGGATGGTAGAGCTAATGCTCCACGCTGTCAGCTGGGATCGAGAGCCTCGAGACAGAGGCTATGACTTCCTGGGGCTTGAAAGACTACACCAAAGCTGAAGCCCTAGACTTCCCAAAACATTAAATACTATATAATGCAGATTACTCTCTCTGCATATCCTCTCTGCATATGGCAGAGGTAAATGTAGGCCCCACACCTAGTTCAGCTCACAGTAGTCACCTACTTCCCACAATTCTCAGTCCTCAAGCCACTCCCCCACTGAATAAAAACCGGGTGAGGCCCTGGGTGGCCCTCTTGGTTCCGGAAAGCCATCTTCGTGGCTGGACCTAGAGCCCCTTGACTCCCTGATGATTAAAAATATAATTTAGTGTCCTCATTTTCGCCGTGGGCTGCATGGAAAGTGGTAGATTGGAATCAACTTGATGGGATTCCAATAACGTAACTTTGGGATTACAAATATTGGTTTCTTGGACTGAGACAAGGACCAGGAAGTGTCTCCTACAAACTACTTTCTCTTAATTCAATGAGAATAAAGGTTTACACTAATAGTATTTGGACAGGATATCATGTTTACATCTTGTACTCTGAATAACCACTAAGAAGATAACAATATGCAATGTATTAATTACTGAAACTGTCCTATTAATTAGTTTTGAAACTGTCTCATTGTTATTTGTTTCTCAATAAAATCAATAAAAAAATAAAGTGTAGAGAATTACTGGAGGGTTAATACAGAAAGTCTCTATATAAATAAGCTTAAAAATATGTATGGGCACATGTATGGTTAAAGAAAAACAAGCACTACTTGAGGTTCTCTAAGTTACATTTCAAAAAAGAAAAATTTAAATAAAAACTCACATACTACATTAAGGCCCACTTAAATCATATACCCTGTACAAAGTACCCATGAATAAAAATGGAGAGGCCTAACAAACAGATCTTGGACAGTGAAGATAAAAGATAAATCCCATCTGATGCCTAACTAGAAGGAACAGACATTCATGACAGAAAGAAGCAGTTACATAAATGAACTTTATATTTCCTATGTGGTCATTGAAGTCTTCTCAGGGTGTATCTTGTAGTCCTGTACATTATTCTGTAGTTCCTTTGTCTGTGTCATCCATGTGGATGAGTCACGGCCAATGCTTGACCAGATTGCTCTCTGTGAGAGCCTGAGAGAAAGTTTTCTCTTCATGTGACTCTCCCCAGGCACACTATAGAACTTCAATCTCTTTCCTCTGTGGCTCCACAATCTCCTTGCTCAGAAAATT
>PVKA01028173.1:0-29691 GCA_004027165.1 Ctenomys sociabilis
TCCCAGGCAAAGGCTGTGCTCACTATGCACTGCTCCCAGGCAAAGGCTGTGCTCACTATGCACTGCTCCCAGGAAAAGGCTGTGCTCACTATGCTCTGATCCCAGGTAAAGGTTGTGCTCACTATGCACTGCTCCCAGGCAAAGACTGTGCTCATTATGCACTGCTCCCAGGAAAAAGCTGTGCTCACTATGCTCTGCTCCCAGGCAAAGGCTGTGCTCACTAAGCTCTGCTCCCAGGCAAAGCACTTGTATATTCATTAAATGTACAAGTGTGAGGCCCTGGATTCAGTCTCCAGCCCTGTCATAAAGGAATAGCTGAGCCTCCATCCACAGTGTTTCTGATGGTTTGGAACTAAGGTGTGGCACATGAATTGTAATTTCTAGTATGTTCTCAATTAATGCCGACATTGCTAGGCCAGAGGGAGTATTTCCGGACTTCACCAGAGCTTGAGCATATGTCCTCTTGCTTTATGACGCTCCTTGGGAACTGAAAAGAATCTTATTTTCATCTTTATATTACTCTTCAGGCCAAGTTTGTATTCAGCAGGTACTTGACAAATATTTGTCAAATGTAATGTATATATGCATGTTGTTTCATGTATGTTTATGTATATACATTCATATTCATTCACAAATATTTATTGCAGACATACACTTCTGAAATATGCATAGATATGGTAAGAATACTTAAAGTATAAGCAGGTTTCTTAATCACCCCGTGCTTGGCAAGCTAAAGGGAAGTACGAATATACCATGATATATTCTGCAAATGTGCTCTGCAGAAAAGCACCATTAAAATTCTATAGGCCTCACTCCATGAAGAGCGTCCATCTGTGTTCATTAGTGGTGAATGCAACAAATCTCTCACGTGGCCTGAATATTCATTTAACCCGTGCTGCCTGTTGCCTGCACTTAACGCTAAGAAGCACAGGATTTTCATTTCCCATTGTGTGGATTTACTTCTCAACTTCAGCATAGGCATTGTTCCTCTACCAGATACTGCATCTCCAGCAGACCAGCGCTGCCTATCAGTACTGTATAGAGCTCAGACATCAGGGTCATCCCGCCAGGATCTGAATCCTGACTCTTCTCATTCCTGGAATGGGACCTTGGACATAGCGCTTAACCTCTCTAAGCATCAGTTGCCTCATTAGCAAAATACAGATGAGAAACAAAATCCTACTTCCTGATTGCAATGAGGCCTGGAGAAGTGGATAGATGGAAGGCTCACCTGGTGAGGTTCTACAAGTCTCCATGGGTGCTGCTATACCAATTCTAGACAGACCCCGGCAAGTTCACAGAAAGCTCCTGTTAGCCCAACTCCTCTGCAAGCAGAACTCTTACTTCACTCAGTTGCCATCTGAAATCACCACTAACCAGCCCAGCTAGAACTAATGATTGTAAGTGTTAATGTTTTTTCTATGGTACTTGAAAATTTTTTGTACTACCCATTAACATAGGTACTGTACAATTTTTGAGAATTGCATAGAAAATTTTGAATAGAAACTACTGTGCTGCCTAGATCACTATGATTATTAATTATTTTTCATTTTTATGTACTTGATACAGAGTTTCACTATGCAGCTTGGACTCGTAGTGGTCCTCCTGTTTTCAGCCTCCTCAGCACTGGGATTGCAGGCGTGCACCACCGTGCCTGGACTTGGTCACTGGTTCAGCATGCCCTGGGGGTGGGGCCAGCATGGCATGCAGGACCCGGGATTGAACCTTTGTCCCTGTACTTGCTAGAGCAGACACTTAGTCAGCTGAGCTGTCTCACCAGCCCTATGAGTATTAATTGTGTCCACTCACATCTTGTGGGGTGCACCAACAGATAATTCTCATTTTATGCCCAAACTCCCTGAATCATGGAGAAAAGCTTAAAGGTTCCTAAAGGCACTTTTGATTTTTTTTTTCAACTTGTGAGACTATATTTCACTTCTTCCAAATTCCTTGATCTTTTTAATGCCATCACAATAGGGCTTTCCCTTCTATGAGGTTTTAATATGGTTGGCCTTGTGCTTGTCCGTGATGTTATATTTAGGAGCACTAATAGCTCAAGAAGGTAAGAAAAGACCCATGAAAATAGACTTTATTTCTGTTTGTGATTTTATTAGGTTGCAGCCCAGGATAAACAGGGAGTGTTCTATTTTAAAAAATCTTTCTGTGAGACCTGGCATTTAACTTTCAAACTCAAACTGTCAAGTGAAATTAAACATTAACATATGATATTGGTATAGAGCTAAATGTATAGGAAATAAGTTATACTTAGATTGCTATTTGCATTCATGCTATTATACATATATCATACCAGCCAGTGGCATTTTCCTAACTGAATACTTGTGAACTGATTATACAATAAAGATCATGCTTCCAATAAAAAGGGGAAGTTCAGTTGGGCATGGTGGGGCATGCCATCCCAGGACTCAATGAGGCTGAGGCAGAAAGATTGCAAGTTCAAGCCAAGCCTGAATGATTTTGTGACCTAATGAAGCACTGTCCATCCACCAATCAGTCAGTTCACTGGTCAGTGGGTTGTAGCTCATTTCAAATGTCCTGAAGTCAATTCCCAGTACTGAAGAAAATGAAACTTGGTACTAAACCTCAACAGAATTCTAACTTATTGTATAATTTTGTGGCTTGTATAAATGATTCTGTCTCTTGTTGTATTAGTTTCTTAGAGATGTCCTAATAAACCAGCACAAACTTCATGGCTTATAATAAGCATCACTATTTTCCTACAGTCCTAGAGGCCAAAAGACTACAATCAAGGTGCAGTCAAGGCCACACCCCTTCTGTGGGCTCTCGGGCACACCAAATTCTTGCCTCTGTCTGCTTCCTATTCGTCCTGGATGTGGCCACTTTGAGCTAGTCTCTACCTCATCTCCACATGGCTGTCTCTGTTGGCCTCTGCCTTCTCATAGGTCTCTTACCAAGATACTTCCCATCATGCTTGGGGCCCATCTGCATATACAAGATGCTCACAGTATAAGATCCCTGACTTAAACATATGCACAGACTTAGTGTTGCATAATTCATGTGTAATAGATTATGAAATGCATAGCTTCAATATCCTACATTTCTAGTGCATCTGTGTAGCATGTGTGTGTGTGTGTGTATGTGTGTGTATGCACACGTGCACACACATCTTTTTGTGTTTTTCATCTTCCTAATAGCACTGCAGAATCCTTGAGGCTTAGAACTTATCTTTGGTGTCTGTGATTCTATCAGGTACTCAGAGCTCAGTACTCAAAGCACCTACCCACACAAGATCTTCTTAAATGTGTGCTCTCTGAGTGAATGCACGTAATTTAGAATGTCATGGTGACTCCTGCATTTTAAAAGCAAAATGTTATTCATAAAGCACAGCCACATTCATTCCTGATACCATAAAAGGAGCTGGGTACAGATCAGGGCAGGAGCCAACCTATCGGAGTGAAGTAAAGTAATCAAGTGCAAAGGAAATATGGTCAGGATCTCAAACTCAAACTGCAAACCATGCGCAATGCTTCTCAAAGGCAAATGGCTCTCAGCAGCTGAGGGACCTTTGTAGAAAGAAAGAGCCGCTTAGGAAAATGCATCCAGACATTCTCCCAATGGAGAAACAGATAATAAAATTCTAAGCGATGTACAGAACATTAATCGTTTTATCTTTTCCCTTGAAACAAGATTTGTTTGTCACATTAAATATCATAAAAGTGAAATTGGTTATGTGGAAATCAGATTTCAAAAATGAAACCAATTAAATGATTTCTTCTGTATCTCTCTATATATGACATAGGTAATAAAATGTAACAGTCTCACTGTACTTCACAGTTTTCAGTTTTCAGTGTATTTTCACACGTGTTATTTCACCTGACATAATCAATAAACTTCTGAATAAAGTTGTCTCCCCTGTGTGAAAGATGAGAAATTTAGTGACTTGTCAAAATTGTTTTCCTGGTACTGAATCTGGTGTGTGTGTGTGTGTGTGTGTGTGTGTGTGTGTGTGTGTAAAACAGAGATTCAGAGAGAGACTCTAGTCCTCTTGTAATTCCATTATAGGGTTTAAATATAATTTGCCAAGATTTGGTTTTCTACAGAAAGGAGGAAAACCTGGGAATAACTTTGTGGATTCCAACAAAGTTCATTCTGAAGAAAAATAGACATTAGACATGGGATGTACAAGAAAGGGATAGGAAGATAAGTGCAAAGCTTATCTACCATTCAACTTAAAAGAAGAGGCCAATTATCATTTTTCCTGAAAAATAGAAAAAAGTACTTGTTGGAAAGTTTGTTGTTTTGAACTGTACAAAATCAAAATTCCATTTATAAGTTGTTTTATCAGTGTAAGAGCAACAGTCTTACACAGTTCCCAGAATGGTACTCATTAAACAACTATAAATTTAGAAAGGGCAGAAATTACATCTTAGCCTAGGCTAACATCTACCCTTCATCCATTCTACCTCAAGCACAAGTTCTGGGTGCTCCAAATTCAACAAGTTGCTCTCACCTCAGAACAGCTTCTCTTCTCTGCTAGGGGCCTCCAGGAAGTCTGTCTCCTTGTGTGAGCACACATTTCTACACTTTCTATTCTGTGAACTGTATCCCTCCATTCTCCAAACATCCTTCAGTGAGTCAAAACAGAAGGCCCTATATACATTGTCTAATGTTGAACTACAATGTAAAAGGAGGAAATTAGTCTGAAATTCTCTTCTGAAATGTGAGTGCAAAACTGGCTTTTAAAAGATTATTCTTTCAGGACTGTTGGCTACTTGGAGGTCAGAGGTCAGGAGAGCTAGATCACTCCCACTGATGGGGTGAATAAGATGGCCTCCAGGTCACCTTTCCCAGGAATCCGGAGGCAATAGGTCAGAGATCTAGTCCCGGCTTCTGCAAGTTTGCCGTCTGAGAGCCCCTGCAGAAATGTTTCCAGGCACCACAGTGAGAAATCGCTCTCAGTGCCCTAAAGCAAAGCTAGCAAGTCCATTGGAGACCGAGTACCAAAATTACAACCCAAGCCCTTACTTTCCACTGAGTCCCCACACGGGAATTAAAATCTGAATTTACTTTGCTTGGTGAGCAAATATCTATTTAGTTTTAAATATGCATTTTTAAATTTCTTTCTTTCTTTCTTTCTTTCCTTCTTTCTTTCTTTCTTTCTTTCTTTCTTTCTTTCTTTCTTTCTTTCTTTCTTTCTTTCTTTCTTTCTTTCTTTCTTTCTTTCTTTGGTACAGGGTCTCACTATGTGGTCAGACATAGTGATCCTCCTGCCTCAGCCTCCCCAGTGCTGGGATTACAGGCGTGCACCACCGCATCCAGTTTCGGTGGCCAGCACAGCTCACCCGGTGTGCAGGAGGCAGCATGGTGTGTGGTCCTGGGGATCAGCCCTGAGCAGAAGCAGAGCCCCAGGCAGAGAGGAAGATGAATGCCAACTTCGTTGACTGGCTTATCCTGGCACGTGCCAGGTAGGTGCGTATGCTGCTGAGCTATCTCCTCAGCCCTATCATCTATAGTGCGATGCGGTGTTCACTAGGTACAGATATCACGAATTTGCCTCCATTGCTGACGCTCTCCAGATACAAACTCCCCAGGACGTCCCTGTCCAGGGAGCCTGTGGCAATGGGGCACTTTACATCTTTCTTTCCTTTGGTCAGAGGTCATTCTGTTTTTCTTTCCAAGATATATGAAAGCAAGAGTTCACAATGAGTCTTGCTTTTAAAAAATGTTTATTAACTCTCTACAAGTCCATAGAATCTCACTAAATACCTATTCATTTACTGGGAAATTGCCTCCTTATTGTGCCTTTAGAATTAGAAACCTCACAGGAATAGATTTTTGTGTATTTGTTAAGAAAAACCCTGTAAGAACATGCAACGGTATTTAATCATCCTGGGCTCACAGATCTAGAAACTTGGAGTAAAACTATTGACTTGATCTTCATAATGACATAATGGTCAAAGTTTAAGAGTTCCTTGGAATTCCTAGAGGACATTTTGATTCCTTAGGGGAAAGTGCAAGGGTTCTTGAACCCTGGACAAAACAGCAGGCACCTATCTGTTGTGTTTTTTTAAGCAATTTCCTTCATACATTTTGAAAAAGTCACTGCAGCATCTATGCAAATCTTTTGACTAGAAAAGATTTGCAAGTAATCTTTCAGTTTCAATAATCTAAACAAATATTCATCAGTTCAACTTGCTGATTGCACAAGCTTTGGAGTCAAGCAAAGTATTTGACTTCCATCTCTGCCCCTTCCTAAGCTGTTTGACCTGAGATAAAATACCAAATTTATCTGAACACAATTTTCCAAATCTCTAAGTACCTAACAAGTCCAACATGAGGCGTCTATATCAAAAAGTAATATCTGTGGGATGGGGATATAGCTCAGAGGCACAGCGCCAGCCAGGCAAGCTCAAGGTCATGGGTTCAATTTCCAGTCCTAATAATAATAATAATAATAATAATAATAATAATAATATATCATCCATAAGGTGCTATAGTACCCAGAACATAGTCACTAGTATTGAGTAAGCAAGTGGTATCCTTGTAACTCTTGTCAGAATCAACATAATTTAAACATAAGCAGAGTTGGGGCATCTTAAATCTATGGAGACATGAAACATCTTATTGGAAATCTCTTTGAAACTCTATGGAGAAAAAATATAAAGCCAAACTTCACCTTTCCTGCATGTTTCAGGTTAGTGTCACATAGATTTCACAGCGTGACCCTCAGCAAAACCTGAGATATTTCCACCAGGGAGTGGTCTCACCTGTTTAGGGACCCCCCAGTCTGATCTCTGAGGACAGCGATCTGCTGAGGCTGGGTTTTCCCTAGCAGAAGCAGAGCCCCAGGCAGAGAGGAAGATGAATGCCAACTTCGTTGACTGGCTTATCCATGGCTGACAGATGAACTCAAAATAATTCTGTAGTCCTGTAGAAGAGTGTTACACACTTTAGAGAGAAGTCATTTGAAAATGTTTGTTAATGTTTCATAGAAAAGTCTTTCTTCATTCTTTTCATGCTCTTTCTTGAGCTTAAATCTGTGTTTCAGTTTTCAATTACTGCTCTTAGTGCCTAACTAAAAATAACCTCCTTTGACTATATCAGAGATAGGAAAAGAAGAATTGAAGGTATAAGAGAAGGAAGAAAAGAAAAGAGAATAGTAAGGGACGATGAATTCTATGACTTATGAATATTTATGGCTTCTCTAATACATGTGAAACTCTGGACTGGGCATCAGAAGTACAACAGTGGATAAAGACGCACATACAGCTGAATGCTTTTCTCTTTTTGCTTGATTGTTTCCTTACTGAGAATTAGGGAAGAGAGACAAAGGTAGCAGTGAGTTCATGGCTATCAATCTCAGTGATAAAGGTATAACAGAGATCATCCACTGTCCACTAAATAAAAGGTGCTCCTTTTCCATGGAGTACAGTTACTACACAACCATAACAGCCAGAGACATTTCCCAGCTCCCTTTGTAACCAGATGGGACCTTGTGTTTAATGAAATGTAGACAAAAGAGATGTTTTCTACTTCCAGCAATGTCTACCAAGTGGGTTTTGACACCTAGGGCCATACTGGAAGTCCTGTGTTTCAGATGACAGAGTGTCCATTATAGCACTTCCATGTGCCTCTGCAGAGCAGAAGTGTATATTCCTTTTTTTTTTTTTTTTTTTTTTTGTAGTACCAGAGACCAAACTCAGGACTTTCCTGGCAGGCACTTATGTCGCTGAGCTATATCCCCAGCCCTTAGAAATGTATAGTCTCCTCTGGCTCCAACTGCTCAAACTTTATAAGAATAAGGAAAATTAATGCTAAAATTAAGACAAAATTCTTCTTGAGTTAATTTGTTGGTATTTGAGAGAGTTGCTTATATATTTGCTTATCATAGCTAACTGAAGAAGCTAGAAGGTTACATTCAATTTTCAAATAGGCTGAGATACACTTAGTATGCACATTTACGTGATCAAACTACCTAAACCATCAGGGTTCTTTGCTTTCTAGCTAGATTTTACATAAGCCAAAATACCAATACTCTGATCTAATCTGATACTGATACTATGCTCTCCTAAGTTGACAGTGACATCCTGAGCCTTGTCCGCACAGCTGATAGACCACTGCTGCAACAACATGTAGTCAGAACAACTGTTGATTTTAAAATAATTATCTTTAATAGGAGAATGAAGAGTCATTATGTATTAAGTTCAGTTTGTTTGAGGGGTAGAATAATTTCAACATCCCTTTAGCTTCATTTGTAGATTTTATCCTAAAATATTTATGCAATACTTCTTTTATAGAACGTGAAAATTTTATACCTTTTAATGTTATTATATTATTTATATCATTGATGATCATTTATTTAAAAAATAAACTTAATGAATGCTTTTCATATGTCAAAGCCTGGCTATGTTCATCTCACATATGGAAATGATATGTCTTATGTATAAGTTTCACATCACGCCATTAGTAAGCATTCTAAGACATCTTTTATTGTGACTTTGTGAATATGGAAAGTAGTGTTTATTGAAGTCAAATAACCCAATCAAGTTCATTAGCCTAACAAGTAGAGAGGCAGAAATAATGGAATATTTTCTGTGTGTGAGATGCTCTTTTATATACTGCTGATTGATTTATATAATGAAAATCTTCTAAAAAATAGGAACAAATTATTATCCTTTTGATAGTGATGGAGAAAATTGAAAGCCAGGGAGTTTCAGTGACTTGTGCCAAACCCACTGGTAGTTGATGAGCTACAAGAATTCAGACACTGGCTGTGAGGTTTTATCCTCTCCCCGCACCCCACTGCCTTAACTGAATGAAGCAGACAAATTTGTTTTGGATTCAAGAGAACATATACCTTTGATTTTAGTTTAGAATAATGCAAGTACAAGTGACATCATCTCTCTTCCTTGAAACAAACCAAAACAAATCTATCCTGAATTTAGAATTAATGGAAAACTTAAGAGTCACAGATTTAAGTTAGATAAGTACAGAGCTTTCACATGTCTAGTGATCTAACCAGACTCCATAGTAGGCACATCAGAAGAGTATGGTGCTATGCAACTGGGTTTGGGCTTCAATGTAAGTTGGAAGTTTCAGAAGAAAGCAGTAAGGGGCAGGAGTGTAAGAGCCAATCATAGGTCATGAACCCACTGGATATTGGCTGTGCATAATTTCTATCCCACTACACTGTTACTTAACCTCTCTTTCATATTACAGAAACAAAGCTCCATTTGCTTCACTGTTTAAATAAGCAAAAATGTCTGCTTAATAAAGGCCTTCGATAAATTCTTTCTGATTATGAAAGGCAGTGAATGAGGGGATGCAGGGGTAGATCACAGGTGAGATCCAACACAAAGATTTCTCCTAGGACTCAAACAGGGTGTTAAGAGCAATTAGAAATGATTAGAAGAACAATATTCCTAAAATAACAATGTCATGATTAAATGGACTGAAGAAAAAAATAAATCTAACTCTTACTTGAAAGGGTACACTGACATTACACATAAAGGAAGCAGTATTCAATCACAAAACTATTCATCAGAGTGATTCAGTAACACTTGACCGTTACTAATCTATCCTCTTTACATAGAGAACATACAGGCCTAATCCAGCCACCCGTGAAAAGGTATACTATATACTCACCATGTCTTAAAGACACTCTGCCCCAGGAAACTTATCACTGAACAAATTCAGGAAGGGTGATTCAGCCAAAGCTGAATTGGGACTAATGGATCTAGAGTCAAAAAAGCTGGACTGAGACAACAGCTCTGCACTTTCGACAACTGTGACTTGAGGCGTTTACCCTTTTAATTCTCATGAAATACATGTGGGAAATGAGCTCAACCCTGACAAAAGCAGAAACAACATGACTCAGGCTGAGTTGCAGCCCATTTACAAGAGCAGTTCAACATGAAAAGAAACACATAAAAATAATTGCATTTTTTCATTCAAGTTTCTTGAAGGATGCTAAACACAACCCAATGCGCAATCTAGAACATTGTTTTCCCTTCTCTTTTTTCTACCCGGCCTTTCTCTCTTATAACCTTCAGTGATGTCAATCCCTCGAAATGGCTGAGAAACTCTCACCCCACTTCCAGTCAGTAGGTTTTTTACCTCCTATCTTCACTCACTGGTTCACCCTCTAACCTGCTCATTAACTTTGTTCTCTCTTTGAGAAAGTATCTTCCTTCCATAGGAAAGTTGAGGGGGCCTACCGGTTAGCTCAGTTCTTTAAGCGCCTGCTCACGCAAACACAGTCAGGTGCAGGATACCTTGGTTAGATCCCCAGCTCCACCTGCCATACCAGATCCACCCTTAAGGAGCCTGAGCCAGCCAAAAACAAAAAAATCCTTCTCAACTTTGGGCTGGCCAAATAGCTCAGCAGATTAAACCACCTGCAAGCAGGCCCAGGGGGCTGGGGTTCAATCTCCAGGCCTGCAATGCTAGCCTTGTCCCCAAAGCACACTGAGACAGCAATTTAGACTGGGTATAGTGGTGCATGCCTATAATCCCAGCTCTTGGGAGGTTGTAAAGAGGAGGATTGCTATGAGTCTGATTTAGTAGTGAGACCCTGAACACTGTTCTCTAAAGTTGAAAGGAGAGGGAAAGTGGCTGGAGGATCTGAAATAAGGACTGTCTCCATGAACACATCTACTTTTTGTTTCATCTGAGGCTCACCTCAAAAGGACTTTAAGAAGGAAACAAACCCTGCTTGTAAACCTGAAGGAAGAGAGAGCTGGCCTCCTGCGAATGCAGGCTGCTCATGCACAATGCTCATGTGCCCTGGAGCATACGGGTGTACTTGACATTGTCTCATGCTCTGGATCCATTCCCCATCCAATGCTGCTCTCTGGAAACTTAAAGTTGCTTAAGTGCACCCAAACTGTCTAGTTTGGGTGTGAAACAATAAATAGGAAAAGTGAGAATGAGCTATAAAGTTGCTTGGTTTCTTCCTGCCAGGTGGGAGCATGCGGATGTCTCTAATGAAGTATGCAGATCCTGTTTGACAGCCTTGTCCAGCTACAGCCATAGCTCTCTGTCTTGTCCTCCAAGGTTCTGAAATTGATGTCCTTGGCGAGAATTTTAGACCACTGTGTTGATAGACATGATCTTTAGGAAGTGATCAGAATTAGGGTCATTAAGGTCGAGCCCCATTATTTACTCCTAGTGTCTTTATAAGAAGGAGATAAGAAGGATCAAGAGATAGCTCAGCAGCCTAAGCACCTGCTTAGGCGAGTGCACAGGCTGGGCTTCAATCCCCAGCACCACATGCCATGCTGGCCCTGCTCCCAGGTATGCTGAGCTGGCCACCAAGACCGGACATCATGGCAAAAACCTGCAATCCCAGCACTGAGAAGGCTAAAAACAGGAGGATCACTATGTATCCAAGCTGCATAGTGAGACCTTTTACCAAACACATAAAAAACAAAGAGGGAGATAAGAGACATCTTCACACAGGGTCCCTGTCTCTTGCCACATCCTATCCTAGGAGTAAACAAAAAACTGCAGTTTTAAAAATGGGCAAAGAAACTACAACAACTGTGGGTGGGAGGGCTGCAAATGGCCAGCAGTTACATTTATAGAAAGAGTCCACAACTGTAATTATCAGGGAAATGTACAATAAAATTGTCTTGCAATATCATCACCTACCTGTTAGGATGGCCAAAAAGGACAAAGAATAAATGTTACAATGATATAGAGAAGAAAAAATTTGGCACCATTGTTATTAGTCTTGTAAGTTAGTACAGTGATTAGGGAAAATTCTAGGGAAGAATCTCAAAAAACTAAAAATAGAATTACCACAGGATCCAGTGATCCCTTCAGGGGGTATGTATCCAACGGAAGTGAAATCAGTATATAAAAGAGACACCCCAACCCTAATAGCCAGGGCAGCACTACACACAATAAGTAGGATGTGTAATCAAGTTGTCTGTTGATAGTAAATACATGCACACACACACACACACACACACACACACACACATGTATGCACTCACAATAGAGTATTATTTAATCTTTAAAGAAGAATGAAATCCTAACACTTGTAACATCACACATGGAGCTAGATGACCTGATATAAAGTAAAATAAACTGGGCTCAGGAAGACACAGTCCACATGACACCACTTATATGTGGAATCTGAAACAAATGAATTCTTAGACAAAAGAGATGGTAATATTTTGGAGAGGTTGGTCAAAGGATACAAAGCTTCAGTTAAGAAATAAATTCAAGAGACACACTGTACAGAGGTTACTAACCTTGGATTTACTTGAAAAAGTCCTTCATAGATAGTACAGGAAGTAATGCATAGTATGTTAACCAGCATTGTTTAGAAATATCTCAAAATATGTTGTATATCACAAATGTACAAGTTTTATTTATGTATGAAAATTAAAATAAAAATTTGGCCTTCTGATGTTCTACAGGTAATAGCAGTAAAATAGTTGTGGTGTATATAATTAATGAAAGTTTTTCTTTCACCCCTACATACAGCATTGTGCAGTGACTGAAAAATTCACTTTGTGTCATCTTGGCTGGCTTCTTGTCAGTATAGAATTGTTTACAATTCTTCAATTAAAAGGTATGTCCAGGAACTTCATTCATTAATTTTGGCTCGTTATGTGGAAATAGATTCTGAAGGTTACTTGTGCCCTCTGCACTTTTAATAAGTGAAGAAAAGTAAATTTAAGTAACACAGTAATGGTTTTCAAAACTCATTACAGTGGAAAGTAGAACAGTGTACTTTGGTATGTTTATTTATAACTGAGTAGGACATGCTCAATTACTTGTGATTATGAAAAATAATTCAAAGCAAATTTCACTGAATAGCTATAAAGTTTTTTTTAATAAAAACTATAAAACTGATTTGCCTGACCCACCCGCTGTAGCCAAATTTAATCCCACTAACGAACAGTGACCACATTGTTGAGATTAATAATGGTTAGAAAAAGCAGCTAGGAATTCTTTGCTGGGTGCTTTTAATAAACAAAGATTTAAATGATTTTACTCTGCATGAGCAAGTTTGGGAATTATTTTCTTCCTATTATTACTTAAAAACTGCAAGCTCTATGCGGTAGAACTATGTATTTTATTCAATAGAATTCCTGATGTTTGCCATGGTATCTGATTCCTGTTTCTCAATACATATTGACTTATTATGCAGTGGCTGAAGGCTAAGTTGATCTCTAATTAATTGCTAATTCTAAAGGATTGATTGTGTTGTTGAAAAGTTGAAATTACAATGGAATCCTTATTTTAACACGATCCACAGAATTTACTATTGCATAAGGGTTCTTTAAAACTTGGTTATTCATTGATATAATATTTCTCGAGTATTTATTATAACCAAAACATTAAGTTATGCACTGTAGCTTAGCAGAGGGCTATCAGGTATTGATGTTTCTTCTGTGAGTGAAGTAGTAGGAATGAAAAGATTATAAATCACTCTTCTGCAAGGCTGTCTGTTCTTTGAGTGCCAAATAGTAGTCATGGAGCAATAGAGAGAAGGAAGGAGAGCTGACATTCAGATGGAGGTTGAAAAAAACCATAAGAGACATGGTACTATTGAGGAGGAGCCAGAATTCTCTCCTTAGAGAATATTAATTACCCATATTCATAAAATAGAATTAAATTTCCAGCAAGCACTTTCCCCATGCACTCTTTCATAACCCTCATCACTACACAGTAGGGCAGGATTGCCGTTACTTCAGAGAACAGTACATGACTTAAGAATATTCAAGAGAATGTAAGTTTACTCATTCTAAAGCGGATCAAGTGCCAGCCAAGTAACTCAGCAGGTTAAAATGCACCTGCAAGCAAGTGCAGGGGCCGGGAGTTCAATCCCCAGGCCTACCATGCTGGCCCTGCCCTTGGGGTGCACTGAGATGTTGATGGAGACTGGGCGTGGTGACATGTGCTTACAATCCCAGCTCTTGGGAGGCTCTAAACAGGTAGATCACTACTAATCCAATCTAATAGTTAGACCCTGAACACCCTGTAGTCCCTTGTCCAAAAAAATATAAATAAATAAATAAATAATAAATAAATAAAGTTCATCAAACTAATGAACTTTATTTTCCTGGAGGCCTAAAATAAATAGTATGGGAACTGTGAGTTTGAACCAAATGTTCTGAATATCAAGCAAAGAAAGGTTTTTCAACTACATAGCATTGTTCTCTTGGAGTATAAATATCCACAAATTGTACAGTAGGTCGGTAAAAAGAAACAATGATTTACTGAAGCTTCAGTGCAGCAACAATAGAAGTGCGGAGTCTTACAAAGTAGCTCCCCTGGAATGGCTGCCAACAGGAATAATAGCTAATGCTTATTGAATGTTTTTTTATGTTAACACACTATGCAAAATTTTACCTGCATGGTGTCACTTAATTCCCACAACAAGCCCATGGGTTAGGTGCCATTATAAACCTATCTATACAAATGAAAAACACTGGGCTTGGGATAATAAATAACGTAGGTAGGATCACACATTTGATAAGCGACTGCACCATTATTATTAACAACCCTCTGGTAATGCAACCAAACCTTTAATTAAGAAGACAAACAATTCACAGTCACTTCTTAATAAATTCTACCAGGGAAGAAATGTTACCTGGTCTCTGAGTCATTAGTGCTATTGCTGGGTTTAAATATTCATCTACTTTGATCATCAAACTTACCCTGCCACACATAATTGCTATGCAACATCTAAGTATGCTCTGAATCTAATTAAGGGGTTTCAGTTACCACTGCAAGAGGTAAATAAATCTGCAGATAGAGGAGCTTCTATTGATTTACTGCAGAAGGAAATCTGGTTTTTTTTCCCTTTTTTTTTTTTTTTTTTTTTTTTTTTTTTTTTTTTTTTTTTTTTTTTTTTTTTTTTTTTTTTTTTTTTTTTTTTTTTTTTTTTTTTTTTTTTTTTGTTTTTGTGGTTGTAGTTCCTCAGGGTTGGCTTACTTCCTCTATATTTAGTCTGATGTTCAGACTTTTAAATTAAGTCTGTGCACCCAGTGTCCACTTTCCTCTTTCTCGGTCTTTGAAAACATCACTCCCGAGTAGCACCAAATACACCAGTTACTTTGACTTTTGTTTGTTTTAAGAGATGTTTTAGTTTTTGTCATTCTGTATTTGAGCCTTTAACGAAGCCCAGTTTCACTGATTTAATGTGATCCATGTCAGAATCAGCCCTGCAGAAGTGATTCATTCTGCTCTTAAATGGAATAAAAATACGCTTGGAATGAAAGGCATGTTAGGCTGATTGACATAAGAAGTGGGTCCCAGGCCTGGCTGCACCAAGCCAGTGGCTCAAGAACAGTCCTCTGGCTTCTCCACCTCAATTTTCTCAACCTTAAAATATCGAGAGGGGAGCTGTCCTTTATTGTACCTCAAAATGTGAAATCCTATCATTTTGATGCTCTTCAGATTCTATGCATCGTGTGACTTTGTGATGGAATATTTAATATTCCAATAAAACAAATATTTATTGAACATTCATAATAATGGTTATAATTCCATAAAAGGCTGAATTAAGTTCCTTTAGCACACTCTATTCTCACACATATAACTGGGTTAAAAACATTGCTAAGGGGGAAATAAACTACCATTTAGAAGGAAGCATATTTTAAAATTAATTTTTTAAGTCCCTTCCCTTTGGTGAATGTTTACAAATTGCCTAAGAAATAGTACTCAAATGAAACTTGATGTTTTTAAAGCAAAATCTTTGGTATAATTTCCAATCTAGAGTAACACATATTGTGTAATTTCTCATCTAACAGTCTAAAGAAAAAAGAATACTTGGCCTCCAGAGTGAAATCCTATCGATACCAGTATGCTTTAAAAACTATAGAGTATTTTTAAATTTGGTAAAGCCTGCATCCCAAAGGCCACTTTATGCTTCAGTCACAAAACTATGGCAATGTTATTTCTGTCTGTAGAGTAAGCTGCTACTTTAGCAAGTAGCAATCTATGAAATGTGGGCACACGCCTTCCTCCAGACTAATTAACAAACTCACTCTGTTCCTGTCCCAGCTGGCCAGGCTACATCTTTTTGCTTAGCTTAGACCTAGTCCTTTTGCCAGTTCTAGAACCTTTTACAGTTTGTCATTAATACCAGATATCTCAACAGGCCTCCGATTTAAACTGTTCAGCAGGATACCAGGCAAGCTGACTTGACATTCTCCACTCTTACTGTCTTAGGACCCACTTGCTTGCTCAACTTGTTTATTAATTGACTGACTGATCAGTAGTAACAGGAATCAAATCCAGGGTTCATGCTTGTTAAGTGAATGCTAAACATCGAACTGAACTGAACTGCATCTATGGCCCATAGCCTGTTTTCCTAACAGAGGTTCCTGAAAATCCTCACCTTCTTTAAAGTTCCTACCACCATATTTACCTGGCTTGGGGTTTCTCCCCACCCCATTACTCCAGGACCTGCTTTCTGACATCTACTCCTAAATTTCATTCATAGACTCTCATGGGACACAGTCAGGGTCTCACTGTCCATCTGGGTGTCTCCTTTGTGCTCTCACTGTGTCAGTCACCAATACTAGTAGGATTTATGTCTAGATGTCCCTGAACAGCCTCATGTGATCATAGGTGGGGCATTTGCGAAGTGGGTTACACGGGTGTCATACCTGACTTGCTTCTAGGGTGAAGGGCTTGTCAGAAGAGGTAGGCCACCGTGGGAATGACCTAGAAGGTTCTATCTTCTCCCCATTCTGCCTCTACCTTGGACCTATGTCCTGGTAGGAGCATCATGAGTTGGAACCAGCCAACTGTAGAATGAAATGTGAATCAAAGTAAACTTCTACCTAAAGTTGCGGATGCAGAATATTTGGCCTCTGTCCCAACAACAAGGGGCAAACATATGTCCTCATGAAGCTCAGGTACCCAATCCCTAATCCCAGACTTGTACCTATCAACATCAGTATCAAAGCAGCCAACAGATGAAAAGTTGACTTAGGATGAATCAAGAGAGGACTGGAAATGTACATATTCCTGAGTCATGACTGGTATCGTGACAACTGAAGAGATAAGTAACAGTGCATGCAATTTGGGTAGAAATAGGGATAACTGGCCTAAAGGTGACAAACTCACAGTGCTGACTAGTGGGTACTGAAGGGGAAATACGTGGCACCTGGAAGACATTTGGTCCATAAGAGACATCGTGAAGAACTGGGCTGAGTTCTTCCATGGTACTTTCCAAACCTGACTGTAAGCAATTTAAGTGCCTTAAAAAACAAATATCTGGCCCCATTTCCTACCTTCTTGAATTTAAGTTTTAAAAAACAAAAATAAATCTACTCTTTAAAAACACCTACTTTTAAGTTTCTCGTGATCAGTTATTTTTTGAATACCACCATTTTACATGGTATTTATGACCTCACACTCAGAGGAGAAATTTTCTATGTATTGAATTCTAGGTGGGGTAGTAAGAGATTCATGTTCTTTATAAGCAAAGCTTTTCTTCAGAACCAATGTTAGGAAGTTTTGGGGCAACCTCCTTCAGAGCGGCCAAGCGGAGGGGAACTGAGAGTCTGAATTCCCTGTAACTTCACATTGATGCCTGTGATTCTTTTCTAGGGGCCTCATACTGAGTAGCAAGTAGTTGACTTTTGCATGACTACTTGGACCATCCTTTTATGCTATAGCATTATACTTTGCTGCTATTTTCGTTTTACACCTTCAAAATTTCCTATGTATGATTAAAGAAGGGAAATCAGTAGGAGTATTATATTTGTCCTTTTGGTTACTTGAAATGACAGTTGTCACTCCATGATAGACTACCTATAAAGGCCTGCTGAAAATATAAACAGCAATCTACTCATCCCTGTCTATTTTGATTTTTATTATGTCAAACATGTTCCTGCGGTGATGTCTGCAACCTGTACCTTATATTTACATTTAAAAAATGTTACTGCATCTCCTCACTAGGTGTGGAGAACAAAGCACACCTTGGTGGGGTGCCTTGTTTGTGCATTTACTTTCAAAATCTGAGTCAAAGGACAGGAAAGGAATACATTTATAACGGCAGTAGAGACTAGCAGACAACACAATGGCAGGGGATAACTATCAAGTGGGTGTGGAAGATGAAGGCTACGTTGATGGATAATAATTCAGAGCAGGACTGAACAAGTGCAAAACCAAGAGACTGCAAAGGAAGACGGTAGTGAGCAAAGCCCTCTGCTGCAGAACCCTACTAAGACATAAAATTAGGAGGCATCAAGTGTTTCTGAAAGCAAGATGGGCTGGAAAACAGGGCTGCTTAGAAGCCTATGTGGATCAAGTAACCCTGCTGACACTCGCTATTGAGGCAAGATTAAGGAAATGTACACAGGCTAAAAGACTGATTTGCTGAGGCTCAAGCTGTGATAGTTATGAAATCTTAAGGAGAAGGTAGGATGACATGGAGCTGTTCACACCGACGCTGAGACACACCTGGCTATTGGAGCCCCTTCCTCCTCAGTTCTAAAGACAATCCCTACTCCTTTACACACACAAGCTCTCAGAGGAGCTGAGCTTTTGAAACTCAATTCTGGGAGATGACTTCAAAGAAAAATTGTGAAGGAAGGGGACCAAGAAACTGGGGGAGTCCGGGCATGGTGTTGCATGCCTATAATTCCAGCACTCAGGAGGCAGAGACAAGAGGACAGCAATGTGTTAGAGCCCAGCCGGGGATCCATAGTGAGGTCAGGGACAGGCTGAACCAGATAGCGAAACCTAGTCTCAAAAAAAAAAAAAAGGAAGGAAATGAAAAAATTAAAAAATGGGGAGAGGAAGGAGAAAATGTGTGAAAAAGAAATTAAGATGTGTCATGTATATGTATGTACTCGTTCCCCACAAGGCAGGCAATCATAATGTACTACAAATATGTAAACAGGAGCATCCCTTGCTAGGACAGCTAGATCCTCACTTATACAGGTTAGAGTGAATTTCACTTTTTAAAAAATGCTTTAAAGGCCAGCCAGATAGCTCAGTGGACTAAAGCACCTGCTTAGGCAGAGTGTGGCCAGGGTTCAATCCCCAACTTGCCTGTGCTGGCCCCACCTGGGGTGGAGGATTGCTGAGACTGCAATTGAGACTAGGTGGGGTGGCCCATGCCTATTATCATAGTGCTTGGGAGGCTGAAAACTGGAGAATCATTACAAGTCTGATCTGTGTAGTGAGACCCTGTAGACCCTGTACAAACACATTAAAAAATTCCGTAAATGTGCAACCTCATTTGGCTTATTAGGGTTTTACTGTGAATGACAGCAAGCAGCCAGTGAAGGTTGACCAGTCATTGTATTTACTGTCTCTGAGGCAAATAAGAACATCAGGGACCATGACAAATCGGAAGAAAAAAACATAATAAAAAAGAATCTCAATGTAAGGAAGAGAAGATTAATTTTAAAGATTTTAAAGCCCTATTATTAATATGTTCACAGAAAAAAATTTGTATAAATTTAGTGTATTTTCTAAAACACAGAAAATGTTCTTCAAAGGATAAGTAATGAAACAAAAGCACAAAGTCCTTAGGCATTGTGAACATACACAATGTATGTATATGCATGTGCATATATGCATATATATATATATGTATTTTTCAAATATTTATTTGGCAAAAATTAGAGGAATATATAAAATGGAATATTTAATGAGCAAAGTCTAATCTAAGCATTAATTCAATAAAGATTAGGACTCGAACATGGAAAATAGCACTGTAAGCACATTTTATTTAAAATCAGAAAGTAAAATCAGAATAACTAAAAGAGGTGGAAATGGCAGACTGCCTTGAAGGGGAGATCTGCTTTATTATCATTACAATTTTGGCATAGATATTTAAATTTTTATATATTCACATATGATAATCATAACTTTAAAAAAAGACCTGAAGAATTTTTTCAGAGTCCAGTTGTGTGTAACTGAGACAAGAGCTTCAGTAGCTTATGGACATGCAGGAGTAGCACTGGAGAGTCAGACCTGAATTTAGGTAGAGAATGGACACAGCGTTGGGACATCTGGCAGGATACGCTGGGAAGCACATCACTAGGGCGCATGACACCTCGATGTCCCTAAATCCCAGCAAGATTTCCAGGGGAGATAAAGATTAGACTCCCACTTTGACACTTCTTTAGTTTTTTTTTCAGATAAATCATCCAGACTGGTATTTCTAGAATACTAAATATGCAAAAGTCATAAATGGATCCATAGATTTAGCTGAAGTAAATTATGACACATTTTTAAAAGAATCAACAGAATAGCACCTTGGGCAAAAATGCAAATCCCTTAACTATGGGCTTATATTAACCAAAGAGGATTCTAGCTGAAAAGACTTAAATATTTTGGTAATAAAGCACTTCAGCAAGAGTGAATTTTGCATCATGTAATTATTTAGGAGAAAAGCAAGCCATCTGGTTTCATAAATTAATTTTTTCCATCTCAGGGCAGAAGCATGATAGGGTGACACACAGAGTTCTGGAAAGATCAATTTATAGTTTGCTTAGATGATACAGAGAAAAACATACTCTTGTGTTCCCTGAGATGGACTTCTAATCAAAGAACTCAACTCTATTAATTCTGTTAAATGTAAAAATGACCTAGATTTCTGGTTGTCCAAGTTATATAACATAAAGCTTACAAATATCAGAATTTGTTCTATAGGCTGGGTCCTTGCCTTTTCAAATTGATATTGACCTCATAGATTTAGATAACTTTAAAAAACATAGTTCTGGCTAGCTTGCCACCTATTTAAAAATAAAGCATTTCTTGCTGATGGCATGCTAGTGCAAACTGATATATGTGTACAACAAAATTCTCCTGGCAGGTCATTTCCTTTTTTTTTTTTCTCTTGGAATAAGCTAAACAAGCAAGAAGCTCAGTTTGACTGTCTTCCAGAAATTGTTACCAACTCAAAACCAGCTTCTTTTGGGATCATCCAGGTAATAACTCCATCATTAAATGTTTGCTCCTGCCCTGCTCAAACAGCCATCAAGTTCATTTAAATCCTCCCTACTTTGTGTCTGACTGTCCCTTAGTTCCCTTATTTACAATTTCTTCCTTTTGCAACTCCTCCCTTTCATCTTTCTCAAACAAAGTTACTATTCTAAACTATAAAATTATGTAACCCTTTATGGGTCCCTCTGTGACAGTATACAAAAGGCACTTGCTCACCATCATCTCCTTTCAACCCTCATGTCTATACTTATAAACAGGGGGGCTGGGGAGATGGCTCAGTGGAATAAGTGCTTCCCTGGCAAGCCAAAGGGCCTGAGTTCAAACCTTGGTTTGGCAAAAACAATAAAAAAAAATAATTGTATACTTATAAACATACTGAATTATATGTGTGACAGGCAAAATTCAGGCAGTTAGATCCCTGCTCCCTGGTTGTATGTTCCTATGTGCAGTAGCCTCCCCTCGAGTGCAAGCATGACCTGGATTAGCTTCTAGTCAACCAAATATGGCCAAGAGGATGGGCCACATTCATGATTGTGTTACATGGCAAAGATGTCATTGGAGGCTCAGATCAGTTGATACTCAGTGAAGGCAATGGGTGAGTACAAGACCCTAGATGGGCATCACTCAGACAAGCTTTCTAAGCCTGCCCTACTTGAGGCAGTAGAGACTTTTCATTATTGTTCACTCTGGAAAAGCAAGAATTCTCCAGCCGTTAAGAATGAACTATGCCAACTGCCAAAAAAAGCACAGAAGGGTCCCTCACTTTTTCAAGCTTATAAATAATAATTTGATCTAATGAACAGCTTGATTTTATCCTAATTCAAGGTAATGCCATGAGCAGGAAACCCTAGCTGAACCCACCTAGACTTATGACAATAGAAATTGGGAGATCATAAGGGTTCTGTTTTAAGGCATCAAATTAGTAGCAAGTTTGCCCTGCGATAGTATGCATTTGCACTATTCCATTCAATATTTTATATATTGGTACATAATAATGTCATTTCCATCCTTGCCCTAACAACTTTTCCTACCTTTTCTATCCATATTATTAGGATCAGATCAATCAACATTCTTGGGACAAATATCATATATTCAACACTGTGTTGAAGGGAAATACATTACAAAGATTTTTTTTTTCAATTGGGCAAATTTTAGTAAGATCCCTAAATTTTCTAGGAAAATTGTAGCCCATCTGTGTAATTCCTTATAAAATACAGTTTTACTGAGAACCTGTTGCTGTTGTTAGCAAGACCTTCCCACCTGCACGACCTAATCACACTAAACATCTTCATTCTTCACCATTCCCTGAGTAAAATCTGACCACCTTGGCCTGCCTTCGGCAATCATCCTTCCAGGTCAGTTTGGCTAGAATCCCCCTTTAGCATCCAGACTGGACTTCTTGATGATTTCCTATCCACTGACTCCATGATGCTGCTTTGATCTAAATACCCACTGACCCATGCCGAATTTGGAGTCAAGCCCAATTTCTCTGCCTACACGAAGAAACAAAAATCCCATAGTAAAAGTCCCTACACAAATAACTATGGCATTGTTCCTGAATGAAGGCTCTCTCCCTATGCTTTAACAAGAATCACTGAATAACTTGTTTTAACAGGATGAATCTATGCAACTATGGGCTGCTGCCAATGGAGATCAGAGAAGAGTGCCTCAGACTGGATAAGAGACACTGAATCTTGGCAGAATCTGCAGGAGAAGGATAGAAAAAGTCATTTCAAGAAAAGGAAAAACAATGAAGCAAAGAATATTTTAAAAATCATGAATAATTTTACACCTTAAGATGCCATTAAAGAACAGGCTAATCATCATCGGCAGAAGCAAATAAAGAGAAAGTTGGATCAGATAGTCCTAAGCTTAGATCTTGTTCTTTAAGCAGAAGAGAAATCTGAGGACTTTCAAACAAGGGAGAGAATTGGTTACATTATCTCCTCCTCCTCCTCCTCCTCCTGTTCCTCCTCCTTCTCCTTCTTCTTCTTCCTCTTCTTCTTCCTTCTCCTTTTTCTTCTTCTTCCTCCTCCTTCTCCTCTTCTTCTTCTTCTTCTTCCTCCTCCTCTTCTTCTTCTTCTTCCTCCTCCTCTTCTTCTTCTTGCACCTGGAGTTGAACTCAGGACCTTGTACTTGCAGGCCCTATGAGTAGTCACATTTAAGGCTTTGAACAATCTGGATGATATGCCTAGAAAAGGGATTAACAAAGCTGTCTGCTATAAAGAGCGATGGTAGGAGCTTCTCCTAGCTCTATGCTGACTGAAGAGATGGACACCAGAATAGAGAAATAAAGAATTACAGGTAAAATTGGCAGTCAAGTGACAACTGATTTGAACTCTGCAGGATCAGGAAGAGCAAATGCCAGGCATGATAACTCTGAGGTTTTTTGCTTTAATTTGACGTTCAAAGGTCCCTGTCATTATTCCAGTCTCCTTTTTTTTTTCCTGTTCTCCTGAGCTATACTCTATGTCACCTATTTCATTGTGCTACAGTGATTCATTTCTTGATTTGTCTTCCTCCAAGAACCTAATCTATTGCATGCCACTCAGAAGCCGTAGGACTCCAGGACTCTGGTAACTTAGAAACTTTGTCTGATTACCCTGAATTGAAGCTATTCAACAGCATGCTATTATGATGCTAATATTTGGAGTTCAAGGACGTTGCTCACTTGTAAAGCTGTGTTTTAAGCAGAAGTTTTATGGCTTTGAGGGGGGACCTACTAACTTGATGGCCAGGCTGCTGCTGGGGTTATTCTTGTTGCTGTTGTTGTTGTTACTAATTTTTGTGCGTTGTTCTGCATGGTCACTTTTGAACACAAGTTCCATCCTGGCATCCTGTAGTTCACCAAAACAGCTTTAAGGTCAAGTAAGAATATTTTCAGTTTCCTCTTTGCTCTAGAAAGGCCCAAAGCATTGAAATGAGAACTGAAAGGAAAGAAATTACCATTTATCAAGATGCTACTTAGTGAATCGGAACCTCTCCTCATTTACCTGGAGATTTTAGAAACCAGTTCACTGAATAGCAGAAAATGTGTTTTAGTTCAGGAAAGGGGCAGCTGTAACTAGACAGATTAACAACAAAAAAGGATACAAACTTATTTACTAAGTTTTACATGCCACTAAACGCCTACAGCAATGAGAAACAAAACAGAAATAATGTGTACTTAGAGTTAGCAATAAGTAGATAGTTATGGCAAAATATGATTAGATAAAAATGAAGTGTGACTCAAAAGTAAGAATTAGGGGCTGGGGATATGGTACAAGCGCCTGCCTGTAAGCACAAGGTTCTAAGTTTGATCCCTACTACTGCCAAAAACATAAAGATAAAATAAATAAAATATAAAAAGAAAGATAAGAACTGAGGGGACCTCACCAAGGCTTATTTGCTCAGATTCTTATCTGCCTCTGTGTAATTAAACAAAAGAATATTCATTGCTTTCAAATACGCACAGGCCCCATCTGAAATGAGTCTTATGATCTGTTTGTTTTAAGTGGACCATCAACTAGGTTTTATGGCCATTGCTTCAGAAAAGAAGATGTAGGAGTTTCAATTTTCCCCAAATACCACAGTGACATATTTTGGGGGAGCATGTTGTGGACTTCACCACTTTGCGTTAAACATTAAATTAGACTATGCTCTATTTGTTCAGTAGGAATCTTTAATGTTGTCTAGGAACAGAGAATAGAAAGGAGGAGAGAGAGAGAGAAAGAGAGCAAGAGAGAGCAAGAGAGAGAGAGAGAGAGAGAGAGAGAGAGAGAGATGGAGCAGCTTTTCTTTGGGAGGCATTGTAAAATCTTGTCTCAGAAACGGATCCCATCTATACCCCTTCCTTTGTCTACACCTGTCAAAAATGGGCACTCTTGTCAAGGTATCTTAAAACTGTCTCATTGATATTTGTACTTCAATAAAACAAAAATAAAAAAAGATTGTACAGACCAATAAACTATAAATAAATCACATTATAAACATCAGAAAAAAAAAAAAAGAAAGAAAGAAATGGATCCCACAGGTGAACTGTCAAATCGGGCCTCAAGACCACCACTTTCTTCTTCAAGATACTTGGCTTTTCTGACTGGGGCAAATGGAAATTTCCTAAAATATTGTTACCCTCTGTTCCACCCCCTTTACAATGGATTCCTTCTCTCAAAATGACAGAGACCAGCACTGTACTCAACCCTCTGCTTATAAAACATTTTATGTTTTGTCAGCACCAATGTACCTGACCAGAAAGTGATGCAATCTTCAACTTCAATGCTTAGCACCTACAGCAGCCATTTTATAAAATCTCGGAGCACATTTTTACCACTTGAATCTTGTGTTTTCCCAGGTTATAAGCCTAATTAGCATTAGAAAATGGAATTGTCAGGGCCGGCGGTATAGCTCAGCGGACTAAGCGCTTGCTTAGGTAAGCGCAGCAGCCAGGGTTCGATCCCTGCTTCCGCTTGCCGCGCCGGCCCCACCTTCAGATGCGCTGAGCCGGCGATTGGAGTCCAGGCGTGGTGGCGCGCGCCTGTAATCCCAGCCCTAGGGAGGCAGAAAGCAGGAGGATCACTGTGAATGTGGGCTACATAGTGAGACCCTGTGTACAAAAAAAAAAAAAAAAAAGGAATTGTCTTTGTTCTCTACTAAATTGATTTTATTCTCTACCAGCAGCAGGATCTGAGACAATATAAATTGCCTCTAATTATAAAAGTGATAGACTTTCTACTGAGGCCAACACATGTGTTAGATCTGGAGCCAAGACACTGAGCTTCCACTGTTGGTTTTTCTGACAGTTTATGTGGTTTTAGGTAACTATCTAAAGTGTATTGGGCTTGTTTCCTTTCTTCTTTTCAGATGTGATTAGTACAGGATCTACAGGGTCTCACTGCATAGATCAGAACCATAGTGATCCTTCTGTTCTCAGCCTCCCAAGCTTTGGGATTACAGGCATGCGCCACCACGCTGTCGCTGTCTCGGCACGCCTGGGGGACCGGGGACAGGGGACAGGGTTAGCACAGCACACAGGGTCCCTGGTCCCTGCACCTGCCTAAGCAGGCGCTGTAGTTTACTATTCGGCTGGCCTTAAGGTTCCTCTCGGATGAAACAAATGGTACAAATTTTAACACACCAACGGTTAATACTATTATAAAGCATGTGTGAAAATGTTTGAAAATATGTAAGCAATATATACATACTAAGAAATGGTACCTTTCTTTTTTGCATCTCTGGATCCAGGAGTCCGTGATCTTTGTAACATCTCAGAATAGTATCTTTGGTCATGCAGAAATAACTGGCCCTGTGAGTTTTGGAAGCTCTGACAGGTTAATCAATCAGCAGGAGCAGGAACACCATTTCATTAAACGGCATTCCTTATGAGCTTCTCCGTACTATTCTGCACTCTAATCAAGAAAATGAATGCAGACTTCTTATTTTCCTCACCAAGTGCTAAAAATGCTAAACTGTGTTCATTTATCATAAAATTACAATATGGACCTGTCATTAGTCGGTTAAAGATAGCTTGTGTCACTGCTTCCAGATTTAATCAGACTTACTAATAATCATTCCGAAGCTCAAGGGTAATGATACATATTCCACACAAAATAATGCTGAATTTTCATTAATGCCTCGGGGATCAAATGATTATAGCCATCACTATTCTAATTTAGTATAATCAACACAAAATTATTTAGGGTTTGTTGACACTTTTTCAGCACAATGACTTCTTCAGTGTGATAATGAAAAATGCCTTTTTTTCTTTTCTTTCCCCCACAATATCTTCTGTTTAGAGCTGTGCTATCCTGAGCACACCCAGGAACAATTTGAGTTCAACCTTAGAACAAACACAGACTGGAACATTCTTACGGACCTCAAAAGTCTAATTATTTACATAATTAGAAGGGTAATTATTTACATAATTAGAAGTGTTTAAAATATTATCATTCACTTTGAAACTCAGGTGTGAACAGTTCCAACCTTCTAGTAATTTGATTATAATCAGGCCATAAATAGTTGCCAATAGCCCTTTTATTGCCCTATTCTGACATTTTATATTTTTATTAAAGACCAAGGGTCATTGCAGAAGCAATATCTGAAAATATAACATTGACACTGTATTGTAGATGTTCTGAAATCTCCCTGCCATGGAAGTATTGCTGTTTTGATTGATTTATTGATTTCAGTCACTGACTGAACAAATGTTATTTCTGGGCTATCTATCTATTCATATATATATATATATATATATATATATATATATATATATATATATATTTATATATATATATATATATATATATATATATATATATATATAGTTATAATTATAGTTATAGTTATAGTTATATATAAAGTTATACATATATATCTTTATCTTCGTACATTGATTAACTTATTCACCTTGTTACAAAGTGATATAAATAGCAGTCTCTGGGGCTAGAGGCACACAATTTCTTTGGCTCAATTCCAAAAGAACTTCATTTCAGAAATATCTACTTTAATATATTTTAAATTAGAAATATTTTACTGAGGTTATGGGAGGAAATACAATGATTTTGTGAAAGCCACAATGTATAGATCTACTTTTCTTCCAATAAAACCTTTGAAAAATATTTATATTAGACAGATGTGCCTATTAGCCATTCGACACTGTGTATCCTTTAACAATAACTTGTTTAATAGATTCCTTGATTCAACCCTATATGCATAACCAGTATCAAGTTGTCACATTCTGTTTATCAGTATTTCTTATCCTCTGCACTTTTGTAAAATTCTGGGACTTCCCAAGCACATTGAACCTTTTACTTTTACTGTTTCACTATCAATCATTATTTTACTCATTATGCCAATACTGCACATGCTGCCTGCAGAATTTTAACCACCATATTAAGAGAAAGGGGAATACAATATACTCCAAATGGCAGTACAATGCCAAGGTCAACAGATCAACTGCAATCAACAGCTGACTGTGAGCTAAGAAAGGCTGTTCATGAATGGGAAATCACTATCTTTCCTGTCTTTGCTCAGAGCTGACAATATTTTAAGTTGAAATATTAATGGGTGCTATGGTAGAATCACAAGCAAGTCACCCTCTCCATATGCCAAGTACCTGATGGGGTTCAGGACATGCTCCCCCAAAATATAGAACCTTGACATTTGGAAAACAGGAAAAGAAAAATGGTGTCTCTGACTCCATTCTTCTGAAATTAGCCATAAAATAATTTTTTAAATGTCTTCCAAAAAAGGTCATAACCTCACTCAATCTGTACCTTTTTACACCCAAGAGAAAGAGCAGAAGACACAACAATATCACAAGGAGTCTAAACAAGTGGACTTGCTAAGTTCCTCCAGTTTTGTCAGCACCGTACCACATCCCTTTTCTTCCTACACTGTGTGTACTCTCCATCAGACCTAAGCATATATGGTTCCTCTGTTTACCCTGATTATTCATTTCTGAAACTTTCTACGTTGCATAAAACTTAAGCTAATATTTAGAGTTTGCTTTGTTATTCTTCCTTTTGGTGGAGGTCCATTAGCTATGAACCTAGCACTGAATCAGAGAAGAAACATACTCCTCCTATTACAAGTACTCATGCTAAACAGGATACCTTAACACATGCAGACAGGTAAAGTATAGGATGATACAGTAATACTTAGTAGGTTTCAGTTTTTGTGCTATACATTGGGTATATATTATCTCATAATTCTAATACCAATATTCAGTGTGAGGATATTTTATTATCCTAATTTACAAATAAAACATATGAATCCATAAAGTAGAAGACCAGAATCATATGGTTAGGATTTGATAAATTAAATGTAATAAGGTAGATTGTTTATCCAAGAGTTCACATACTTCATCACTGTAGACTGCTGTTACATGATATTTTTTAAGTTGTAATAGCTAAAATTATAGAAACATATAAAATTAACATTTGTTTCAAATCTCCTTCCTAATCATTGATTGTCAGTAGCTCTTTAAATGTATTTTGAATATTCCAGTAACCCAGGGATCAGAAGTGTGCTAAAATATATATCTGGAGATACCTTAAAAGGGTTTCCATTTTATTTTTCAAGGTCCTTGACAATACATTCCCAGGAAACTATGGATGCTTATATTTTTATACTTTTCATTCACTAATAATAAATTAGTATAGAATACTTAAATCCTATATTTTATCAAGCTATTGCTATTATGTGAAGAATTTCACTTAAAATATTTTTATTGATTCAATCATAAAAATGGCAAGGATCATGATGAAGAAGAAAGGAAGAGAAGAAAAAGAACATGACCATCAAAAAGAGTAAGATGAGGAACAACACTCTGTTCATTTTTATTTTAGTTTATTTCATTAAGTCAATTAAATGCAAATTTTATACATATATATTTATAGCCTGAATTATAATTATTTTAATTACTTCAAAATTGAAGGGAAAATTGATGATCTCATTATTTTAAAAAATACAAAATATGATTGTGAGCCCAGGCACAAATGGAAAGATATTCTAGGTATAAACTTTAATGAGCTGGGTATGGGTCATGTGCACATATTCCCAGCATTCAGGAGGCTGAGGCAGGAGGATCACCTTGAGTTTGAGGTCATCCTTGGCTCCACAGTGAGTTCCAGGCCAGCCTAGACTACATATTGAGTCCCTGTCAGAAAAATCCTTGAAATATGTTTAAACATTAATTAGAGAACATGCTAGTTTAGAAGACAGGGTAGCACAGGAGCTGGAGCAGGAAATTGTCACATGTGATTAGTAATAAAAACAGCACTTGGGCTGATAGTATGG
>PVKA01028174.1:0-29676 GCA_004027165.1 Ctenomys sociabilis
AAATTTTCTGAGCAAGGAGATTGTGGAGCCACAGAGGAAAGAGATTGAAGTTCTATAGTGTGCCTGGGGAGAGTCACATGAAGAGAAAACTTTCTCTCAGGCTCTCACAGAGAGCAATCTGGTCAAGCATTGGCCGTGACTCATCCACACGGATGACACAGACAAAGGAACTACAGAATAATGTACAGGACTACAAGATGCTATATGTAATTGTTGCACAAAATATTTATGTTGCATTTGTTATCATTGTTGTTTTTCTCATTATGAATTTTTTTAAAAAAAAACTTCACTGAACATTTTCAACATGGCTAATTTAAGTCTTTCAGATAACTTTAATGTCTGGTATTCACCATCTGCTGTCTCACCTTTTGATGTTCATTTTTATTACCTTACCAGGTCTCCTGCATGCTTTTTTTAAAACTTTAGGACAGTTGTTTTATGAACAAAATTATTAGTCGGAATCATTTTCATTCTAGACAGTATGCTTTCACTCCAGAAGAAACATTTGTTTTGTTCAGCTGTCTGGAAAAGTCGTTTTTGTCAATCAACTCATTCTAGATATTCTCTACAAAAAGCTGTACTGCAGGGATTAGTAGTTATAGTGTGTGGTCTCTGTGATTCTCAACTCTACCTCAGGGCCATTGCACTTTGTCCAGACTTAATCCTTGTTTATTCTGCTTTATCTCTAGAAAGTTACCAGTGTGCCGAGCCCTATAACATGTAGAGAACAGCAGCCCCAGGTCCCAGTGAGTCTTTACTTTCCACAAGACCCCACATGCTCTCAAATATTTGCTATCTTTCTGCTATTTTGTTCAACAGATGAATTAGTAAGAAAATCATCTAACTTTTGAAGTTGTCCTTATCAACACAGCTGGTCCACAATACATCATTACTGGAAAGAAGAATCTATGGGCTTTAATAAGTACAATGTAATTAATCAAAAAGGCAACTTAAAACAATTTTTTAGAAGTGATCAAGCTGGTTTCAGTGGGAAAAACTAAGCATCTGTGTTTCTGAATTTATTTCCTTGTGTACTTCTGGTTCTGCTGTGTTTTCTGGGTGTTGGTAACTGTCCTCACAATGGTGAAAAGCAGTCACCTTTCCTCTAGAATCTACACATACAAATGTCACCTCTTCCTCTAAAACTGTAGCAGTCAGAGTTACTTAGTGCTACATAGATAGGTCAATGGAAAAGAAGAAAAAGTGCAACAATGAGTTTTTAGGTTATGGCCCAGTGATTTTCAACAAATAAATCAAGACAGTTCAAATCAAAGAAGCTATGGGCCTAAATCTAAAAATGAAACTCAACATCTTTGAAGAAAATACAGGAGAAAATTTTGGAGACCTTGGATTCCACAGTGCTTTATTCAGCTTGGCACTGCCAGCACAGTTCACAAGAATGGATAAGTACACTTCATCAAATTAAATTTTTTGTACTTTAAAAGACATCATTAAGGGCTGGTGAGATAGCTCAGTGGAATTAGGCAAGCACAGGGACCAGGTTTCGATGCCTGCCATGACAGGCTGTGCCAGCCCCACCCCTGGGCACACTGAGCCAGCCACCAAGTTGGGGTGTGGTGGTGCACCCCTGTGATCCCACTACTAGGAAGGCTGAAAACAGGAGGATCACTACTAGCCTGAGCTGCAAAGTGAGATCCTATACCAAATACATAAAAAAGACATTATTAAACAAATAAAAATAATGACAACTAAAAGAAAATTGTTCATAGCAGTTTTATTTATAAGTGTTCAATAAGTGCAAGCATCAAAACTATTCCTCAACTGGTAAAAGAATGAACAAACATTCTAAATTCTTTAGTTCAATGAAATGCTATTAACAAGTAACAAACTACTGTATGAGAACTAGAAAGCATCAGGGTAAGTGAACAAAAGGGATCACTCAACAGCTCATAGTCTGGCTTCTTGTTCCTGAAATATCTACAAAGACAAAGCCCTGAAGGGCTCGAGGTGATGGGAAAATTGGGCCCTGCTGATGGAGGTTTATGGGACCATAAGAATGTTAAAATTGATATTGTACAATTGCAGAATTTGTTATGAAAATTATTACTCAAGCCATTAAAATGAAATTTCTCTGTGGCTACTGGTCATGTACAGCAGTTTTATAAGCATAGCTGAAAATCAGTATCACTCACAGTGTCTGTTGACAATGACACTGTCCTCTGAAAATTTTGATTTTCCACTTTTAGCAATCACTTAGTGTAGTTAACATATTAGATTTGTAAGCATTTATCTGTGAAATAAATTATTGAACCTGCTAATGCTTTGAACTCTGACATCTGTCTCTGTCCACTCTCCTGGACTTTCAGTCTTTTCCTGATAATAAAATACAAATCTATACTTCTTAATGCTGTTTTGGTCAATGTTGATTTCTGTATTGGTTTCTCTAATTGTAACAGTTTCTCCTGGTATAGAAATGTTATTTTATGTATTCACATATACCCATGTCTATAAAAATCACTAACACAGTGCTTAGCCTGATTTTATCTTCAGTCAATAAATGTTGAGTGTTTGAAGAGAATCACCAGTGGTCAGGAGAAAATCAGACTATGGGTTGTACAAGCAGAGGCAGAGCTCTTAGCATTTCCAGCACAGTTTTTTTTGGGGGGGAACAGTCTGCACCCTGAAATGTAAACAGTGGCACTTTAAAATAAACTTTTTATCTAGAACTGACAATGATTATCTTCTGTTTGGAAAATACTACCTTCCTGGCCTCAATAATTTCATATCATTTCAGAAGCTGTACATGAGAAATCCAAAATACAAAGAGAAAAATAAGAGACAGATAATGGGGTGGGGAGACAGATGTTTCTCAAATAGGAAGAGAATTAAGAGATGAAGGGAAGGGAGTGAAAGAGGAGGAAGAAAGGAATTAAGGTGAGCTATGTACACACACCAACTTCACTTGAGGAATGGGTAAGTCTGTGCCCAATTTGAGGGAACAAGAAGATGGCTATTCAGGTTATCCTGGTGGCATTTATTGGGCAAATAGAAGTTGAAAATACAAATGGAGAATTCTGTCACCTTGAAGTTGCTTACATTATTAGAAGTGACTTTTGATGAGACCAGTAACTATACTGATATGTGATAGAAGTACTTCAGAGACAGACTCATGACAGATAATGAATAGAAGCAAAACACAGGTGTAACTGAATGTAAAGAACCATGCATTGGTCAATGTTTTATCTTCATGAGTTATGAGGTTTATCACTTTAATTCCCGTTTGTATATAATAAGATAAAATCCTCAGAAAGATGTGTTTCCAGTTTTCATTTTGTTAGTGAATGTCAGAGGCAAGGCATAAATTAAGGTTTAATTATTTGATTTGATTTTTGAATTTGTTTTGCTTTGTGGTACTGGAGGTGGAAGCCAGGGCCCAATGTGTACTTGGAAAGTGTTCTGTCACAGAGCCGTAAATCTTGCCCTTGTTTTATTTTTATTGTGATAAAAACTAATAAATTTTTGTAATAAAAACTCCACCAATCCCCTAACAAATTTTAAGTACATGATACAGTACTAATGAAGTGCACAGCATTGTACAGAAGAGCTCTACAACTTATTCATCTTGCATACCTGAAAATTTAAGTCCATTGTTCTTTTTAAATGAACTTTGTTTAAAGCACTTGGGTAACTTAAAACCATCAAGAATAAGCATTAAACACTTGAAATGACTTGTTTGACATTTCTTGAAGAATTATTTAATCTGAATCTTATTAAGGGCATATATAGGTATATAGGTACTTAAGAATGATAATTCATCCTTCACAACGTAAATTGTATGTACTTCAACATTTAAGCTTAAGTGCAGCCTGTTGGTATAATTCTGTTACACAGAGATCACAAGATCAGGCCCCACTAAGCAATGTTTTATGTCACAGTGTACACTAAGTTATTTTTGACATGGCTTTTGACATATATTTTCTGCTTAGTGTCACGTATTGCTTTTGTTCAGTTTTGCCACTATTCTTAGAAGTTATTTATTTGCATTGCATTTGTGCTTTGCAAAAATCTTCAAATTATCTACATTTCCAATTTCTTAAATTTTATTTAAGTAGAAAATTTTATCATGTCTTACCACAGAAGCATGATGATTTTTGTCAGAATTCAGTTCATGTAACATTTCATTTTGTATGCTATTTTTCTTATTTTCTCCCTCCATCTCTCTCTCTCTCCATTTCTCTCTCTCTCCATTTCTCTCTCTCCATTTCTCTGTCTCTCTCTCTCTCCTCTTCTCTCTCTCTGCAGTACTGGGGATCAAACTTAGGACCTTGCCCTTGCCAGGCAGCTCTTATTCTGCTGAGTTATATTCCCGGCCCTGCCCATGTCCCCACCCCTATTTCAAATATCTTGAACAATTATTTGTCATTACGTTTTTTTTCTCTGTTTAGTTTCTTGATTTTTTTGACTTGGTTATTTAAATGCTTTTGTGGTATATGTAATAAATATGCATCATCTGCCACCAGACCAATGAATACTGTTTTATTATTTTTGAAGAATTCATACTTCTTTAGTTAGTAAGATTTTTACAACCAGCAAAAAATGGTTGGACATTTTGCTACACATGCTTTTATGCCCAAACAACTTTCTCATTGGTGTTGAATTAAGTTATCTTTTATTAGAAGATTTATATACTATATTTACCTTAATATAAACTGTCTATAGTACCATTCAGGCTTGAAGTTATGTTTTTAGTAAGTATTTAAATAGTATCTAATTTAATGAATTTGAATAGTGATATTATTCTTGTGAACCATTATTTGAATATCATTATCTGCATACCATTATTTTTCCATTTTCTGTTTTTTATTTCATCCTTTGACCACATTAAGCATATCCCTACGTATGTATGTGCTTTTACAAATATGCTTGAGTGGTGGTATGTATCTGGGCCCTTAAACTTAATTTTTACTTACTTCATACATACCAGTTCCACTTTGTGTTCTTTTGTAGCCTTCTTATTATGCTGTGGTATAATTTTTTAACAATTGACTTTAATGCTTCATCATATTTTCTTTGCTACAATGTTTTAGAATTGCTCCTTGTCTGTGCCTCTACCATTAACTTTTCAGAACAATAAGTATAACAGAAAAATGAAAGCTGGAACTAAGCTTGAAACACCCAGGCATAGTTCTGCACATACAACAAACTTAGTGTCAAACTTTAATAACAAAGGCACTATTATCCAATGCCTTAGCAGCTCAGGAAATTAATATAAGTAGCATTAACTCATCTTCCCAGTTTGCAAAACTAGTGTGTGGCACAGTTCCAGTTCCAGCCAGTAATCCAAGTTCTGCACCCTCACCCTGCCTACCACTGTCTATTGTTATATGCCTGTACTCCTCTATGACTTTTAAATGATGTCAAGCCAAGATACTGTCAAAACCTGAAATTTTGTGGCTGCTGCTGCTGTTGTTGTTATTTTATTTATTTTCAGTGTTAGGAATTCAACCCCAAGTTTTCACACTGAACTGTATCCCCACATTTTTTTCTAGGGTACAGTGTGGTCAGGGTCCAAGTTGCTACTTTAGCCAGGTTTGACCAAACTTGCACTCATCCTGTCTCAGCCTCCCAAAGTCCACCGAAGGCGCCCATGCTTCACCAGGCCCAGCTAAATTAACAGAAATGTTTTTAAAAGAAAAACTAAGAGATTTTTATGATAAAGTGTTATTGATATAAAGTTCCAAAGCAAAATTTAAGATGCTGGGTTCCAGACTCTAGTCCTCAAGGTACCAAAAACAACAACAACAACAACAACACTTGTGATATTTGAGGTTTGGATTTCAAGTTATGTCAACTGAGTGAACCACTCCATGCCTCAGGTCTTCATTTTTGCAGAATAAATAATGTCTACTTCTGTATCAAAGACAAATTATAAATAAGACGGAAGCTTTAGGTCTAAGTACTCCACGCTGTTGAGAGGAGAGCCAGAAAAGCAGTGGAAAGTTACAGTTCCCGACTCCATCCTTCCACGAGAGACCGTAGATAGCTTTCACTTCATTGCTGGATTCAGACAAGAAGAAAGTGCGAGGCAAGAAAAGAAAGTGTTTTCAGCAGCCAGTAGAGTAGCAGCCTAAGCTGAACTTTGAAAGTAATCTCAGCTGAGACTTGAGAAATCAGTGCTTAGAAGTCGCTGCAGTTGCAAGCAGAGCAGGAGGACTCAGCAGTGACAGAGATGGAACAGCTTCAGCAAACATTGTTGGTTTTGCTCTAGGTCAAGAGTACCAATTTCTGGGGCCAGCGAGATAGCTCCCGCTTAAGCAAGCACAGGAACTGGGGTCCAATCCCTAGCACCACATGCTGCGGTGGCCCCACCCCAGGGCATGCTGAGCCTGCCACCAAGTAGTGAGACCCCATACCAAATACATAAAAAAGTACCAATTTTACTTGTGAAGACTCAGAAATCTATTATATGTCATGAAGTGTAGCATATTTTTACAGTTTTTAAAATAATTTTCTTGAAATTTGTTTCTGTGGTGGTTAGATTGTGACATTTACAGGAAATACTGTTTATAAGTCTCTTAATATATCTCCTAGTATACATCAGCCATACAGATTACTTGCATTTTCATTTAAGGATAGAGGTGAATTCTGGTCCAGGGATTTGTCTCACAAAACCCAGAATAGTAACATTACTGGGATTTGGACTGTCTTTAACATTCATATAATTTTTCAGGATCAATATATTATGAGTAATGGGTGTATTAAAATAGTACCATAGTACATTAAACAAACTTATAAGCAAAGAAGATAAGCAATATGCTGTTTCGGTTTCCTTTTGCTGCCATAACAAGTGATCTTAAATTCTCACACATTTAATTATTTCACAGTTCTTCAGGCTGGAAGTTGAGGCACATATTGGGCCATGTAGATCCTCTCCTCGGGGTCCCACTGAGCAAAAATCAAGGTGCAGCAGAGCTCCAGCCATCTCTGCTGATAGCTGAGGGGATGAGTGTGTTTTCAAGCTCTTTTGGGTTGTTACGAGAATTCAGCCCTGAAAGAATAGCCAGAAGTCACTGTCCCTTCCTTGCTGTGGGTGGGAGAACTTTCTCAGCTTTTAAAATTTTTATTTTTCAAATTTTTAAAAAGATAATAATGAGAGGCCAGGGAGATAGCTGAGTAGAATAAGGGTTTGCCTGGCAAGCACAAGCACCTGAGTTCAATCCCTAGTTCAGCAAATAAACAAACAAAAGATAATAGTGTCTGGGTAGATAGCTCAGCGGTCTAAGTGCGTGCATGGCAAACCAAGGACCCAAGTTCGATTTTTGGCATCACAGGCCATGCTGGCCCCAGATACCTAGGCGAGCGCTGCTGGTTACCAAAACTGGGTGTAGTGGCACGTGCCTGAATCCCAGCATCAGAGAGGCTGAAGCAGGAGGGTCACTGTGAGTTCAAGCTGCATAGTGAAACCCTGTAACAAATAAATAAAAGATGGACAAGACAATAAAATATAGTAAAAAAATTAGAAATGATACTAAACTACACAAAACAAAATGAGAGGAATTCAACAATGGTGGTTAGACTGCATAATGTTGTCTTCAAGTTCACTGTACAGGTTACCAGGTATAAGCATGAATATTTGATTTTTAAAAAGTTATAAGGAATACATAAGGAGAGGAAAATAACAATTAAGCATTAACTGCTCCTCCTTTCACTAGACTGGCAGAAAGCAGCAGTGCAATTATTCAAGCTATCTTGTATGTGTATATAAATGTATCTTTTTCCCTCTGTTCTTTCTTTCTTTTGTCCTTTTCCTTATCCCAGTTGTTCCTTCCCTTTGAAAAACTTATTTCACTTGCACTTTTATCTGGTTGTTGTACTTTTCAGGTTTTATTTACTCTTTAAGGTTCTCATGCCAGCAAGACAATATGATGTTTGTACATGTGGGTCTGATTTACTTCACTTATGAGTATGGTCTCTAGTTTCATACACTCACTTATGAAAGAAATCATTTTTTTTTTTTTTTTTTTTGGCAGACCCAGGGATTGAACTAAGCACTTGAACTTGCCAAGTGCTTATTCTACTGAGATATCTCCCTGGCCCCAAGTTCATATTTTTAATAGCTAGTAATATTCCACTGTGAAAATACCACAACTAGGGCCAGCCAGATAGCTCAATGGACTGCTTAGGTTTACTCCCTGGTGTGCTGTGCCAGCCCCACCCCAGGGCATGCTGAGACAGTGACTGAGGCTGGGTGTGGTGGCATGCACCTGCAATCCAAGCACTTGGGAGGCTGAAAACAGGAAAATCACTACGAGACCATGAGCACCCTGTAGACCCTGTCCTAAATACATTAAAAAAAGAAAACACCACAACTTTTTTTAAAAAATCCATTCCTCACTTAAAGGGCATTTGGGTTATTTCCAAGATTTAGGTATGACAAATTGCACTGCTATAAACATGGGTGCACATATATCACTGTGGTATGATGTTTTCAATTCTTCTGGAAAATATGTAGGAGGCTTATAGCTGGGTTGGATGGGACCTCCAATCCTAACTTTGTGAGGAATATCCACATTGATTTCCGTAATGATTTAACAGTCAGCACTCGCACCAGCAGTGCAGAAGGGTTTTATTTCTCCCCTCACAGCCTCGCCAGCATTTGCTATTCTTTGACTTTTCAATGACAGCCATTCTTTCTGGGTGAAATAGGATCTCAGTGTTGTTATAACTTAACCTCTCAAATCACCAATGATGTTGAACATTTTCCCATGTGCTTATTTGCCATTTGTATTTATTCATCTGAGAAGTGTGTTTTCATCGCAGATGTCCATTTTAGGATTCGGTCTTTCAATTTTGGGAGCCTGATATTATTTGATTCTTTATGTGTTCTGGATAGAAATCCTTTGTCTGTGAAACAGTCAGCTAGTTATTTTTTTCCAATTTGTGAGTTTTCTTTTTATTGTCTTAGTGATTTCTTTTGATGTGCAGCAACTTTTCAAAAATATGAGATCCCAATTGTTGATTCTACCAAGTATTTTCCATGCAGTTTGGTTTTGTTCATGAGCTCTATACCTACCCTTATGTCTTCATGATTTTTACCTAATTTCTCCTTGAACAGATTTATTGTTTCTGTTTTAATATTTAAATCTTTGATCTATTTTAATTTTATTTTAGTGCATGGTGAAAACATGCAACTAGTTTTATTTATTTATTTATTTTTGCATGTGGAAATCCATTTTTCCCATCACTACTTATTTGTTTATTTATTTTGGTACCAGGGATCAATCTCAGGATCTGTACATGCCAGGCAGGTACTTATGCACTGAGATATCTCCCCAGCCCTCCAGCACCATTTATTAAAGAGGTTATCTTTCTTCCAGTGAGCATGTTTGACCACTAATGTCAAAGATAAGATGGCTGAGTGTATTGGTAGTTGTGTCTACACCTTCTAAACTGTTCCACTGATGCTCAGTTTTGTTTTTATGCTAGTACCATGCTGATTTTATAACAATAACTTTGTAGTATGATTTCGGTAAGGAATTGTAATGTGTCCTGCCTTGTCTTTGCTGCCCAAGATTGTTTTCCGTATTCTAGTTCTCTTCTGGTTTTGGATGAATTTTAGGAATGTTTTCTCTAGATCTGTGAGACATGCTAATGGTATTTGAATTGGGCTTGTATCGAATCTGTATCACAATTTTGGGAGTAATGCCATTTTCACAATGTTGGTTCTTCTTATTCATGAGCAAGCAATATCTCTTCATTTTCTGAAATGCTCTTAAATCTCTTTTCTCAGACTACTGTAATTTTCACTTTTGCTTCCTTTGTGAGACTGATTCCTCAGTATTTCATTTTTTCTGGATATTTTTTGTGAAAGGATTGATTTCCCTAATTTTTCTCTCTGTGATTTTGCTGTTTGTGTGCAGAAATGTTATTGATTTTTGAGAATTTAATTTGTATCCTTCTCTGCTACTGAATTTATTTGTTAAATCTACAAATCTCTTGGCAGAGCTTTTTTTTATTATTTATTTATTGTCTTTTTGAGGCAGGGTCTCACTATGCAGTTCAGGATGGCCTTAAGCTCACTTTGTAGTTTAGGCTGGTCTTGAACTCACAATAATCCTCCTGCCTCAGCCTCCTGAGGGCAGGGATTACAGGCCTGCGCCACGACACCCGGCTTGGTAGAGTTTTTGAGGGTGGTCTTTTTCTTCATTCCACCTCATGGAGATGATAACTTGAATGGCCACAGGAAGTTATTTGCTTCTTTGAAACATTTTCCAACAGTATAGATCTCATGAATCAGATCCTCCATGTAGATGATTCCATATTTACCAAGAGATAGAGCAATCAGTGAATTATCTCTACAGGAAATTCATTTTCTATTGATTTTTGTCATGGCCATGTTTGTCAGTTCATTCACTGACTTCGAGTTTGGGTGCCCCCACGCATTGTATGGCTCCACAACTCTCAGCATGTTAACTGAAGCCTTATTGATCTTAACAAAGGTATAATTGGAGATTTAAGGAAGGCAAAGAAGCTGCAATACCTTGTGGCTCACAAAACTGACACCCCTGAACCAGATAGCAAATGCCAGTTTTGGCTCTGCAGGGACATAGAAGTTGCTGGCTTTCCTCACTATCCCAGTCATTCGGGTCTTAGTTCTGTACATCGGTCTGTCCTCCTTATGGTGATGTCTTGCTTTTTCATAGATGAGCTTTCTTCTCACTTTACAAAGCATCTTCTGGATGAATTTCTTTCTCAAGTACTTTATCTTCAACTCCTTAAGATGTCTTCACTTTTTTGTAAGGGTTTCTGGCACAGCAGGAACCTCCTTTTTCTTCTCTTCTACACCCTGCTTTGTCCCAGACAGAAAAGAGGAAGATGGCCTTTCTTTGTTATTTTTGAAACATCTTTCTTTTAGTGATTACTAGCTTCCATGATGTCTTTAAGTTGTGAAAGTCTCTCTTCAGTTTCATTCCAGCAGTTCTGTCAGCCATCAATGGAATTCTTAATTTTCTGTACATCTGGTTATATCTATTTTTATGGATTGTGATTCCTTTATTGTTGTGTTACCATCATTTTTCCATTCTTTTCTGTTTCTTACCTACCTCTTCATTAGATGCACTGGGTAGTTCTTTCATGATTCTTGTCTTTTTTGTTGTTGTTTACCTGAAAGGTTATTTCTGATCCGATTTCTTCCATAGTCTGAGAGAATTTTTTCATTTCTTCAGTTGCTATCCTTTCAGTTGTGGGTCTTCCGAGTTCTTCTATGTCTTCATCTCCTAGAGTTGTTCTGGGTGAGATAGAGGTTTGAGATATCCTTTTCCTCCTTCATTTTTTCACTTTTGAAGCTCCCAGTGTTCACCTGGACTCAGCAGAGAAAGTAGGGGGCACAGAGTGGGTCAACAAGGATCCTGAGATAGTGGGTGTTGGATCACGGCCCCATAGCTGTCTGGTGCTGGCCTACCTTCTGCCATGGTGAGGGGGGGAGCCTGGCTGCAGCTCAGCAGGACTCCTGGATGGTGAGGGGGTAGAAGTGTTTCTCAGCTACTTAAGTTGCTTGTGTTCTTCCTCAGGTTATCCAATCTGCCTTCAACCCATCAATGTCCAGTTGTCTCCTATTTTTGCTTGTGTTCTCTCTGACTTTTCTTTCTGCTAAACCTCTCTGACTCCAGCTGAAGAAATACTGCCGTTTTTAAGGGCACATATGATGAGACCATATTTCAGGATACTTTCCCTATCACAAGTTCCATAATCTTACTTGTACTTGCCAAGTTCCATTTTTCATGTCTGCAGCACATTCACAAGTACCAAAGATTAAACATAAAAGTCTTTCAGACATTCTACCTACCATACATTGGCTACATTTTACAGTGCCAATACTGATGTATCTAGTACTGCACCTCTGAAGCCATTTCCAATGTAGGTGCAGATCTCTCTGCAAAGTATAATGTAGGATATAGAAGATAACTGTGTTGGTATATATTAACCTTTCTTTAGGACTTGACAGCTTTGTATTAAGTATGTCTTTATGCATTTGCAAAAGACTTGTTTTATCTTAAGATCAACTGTAGATCTTCTTAAAAGTTTTGTTGTTTAGGACATTTTTTCTTTATGACCTTGAACTGTGTGCTTTCTATATAAAGTAATTATGTGATTCCAAATACAATCATAAAAATGCTAATGTAGTTCATATAGCATATATATATATATATATATATACATAAGTGAATATATTTATACATTTAAATAGAGACAGTACAGAGAATTTGAAATATAATTGATTTTTTAAAAGGTCATAGTTTTGTTTCTAATTATCTTACTGTGATGAATTTTTAGTTTAGGGTTCAACACCCATTGCTTTCTAAGATAATTTTGATATTTTATAGTTTGTTAGTTTGTTTATGTTCAATGTATTTCTGTGTTCCTTTGGCAAATACTGTCTGCTTTTACTGTCTTTTCAAAGTTGAATAGAGGTTGATATATTTGAGCATTTTCTAAAAATGTTCTTTCTACTATACTCTCTCCCATCTAAATCAATCTGTCTATGTATCTATGTCCTTTATCACATTGCTGTTTTCTATAAAACAGGTTAAAATTTTATTGAATAAATTTGTTTTCACATTAAGTAGTCACTTTAGGATTCTTCAAGTTCCAATGCTCTTTTAAAAAGCAAGGAATTTTTGTTCATATTTGTTTAGTCATTTTGCTTGAAACTACAACATCAATATTATATGATAGCTCATTTTACTTAAAAATCTGTGAGAAAAACAAATATCTACATAAATGTCTACTGTAGAATAAAATCAAGATTTCATTAAAATGTAGTCAATAGACATTGAGAGATGAACAATTGGCAGTCAGCTAGCAAGAAGGTAAGGTGTCAGTTTTTAAAATCTTGCTTTGTTTTGAATTATAGTTGAAAAATAGCAGAAAATCTTGTTACATAAAAGATTAAAGGTTGTGAGTAAAACTTAAGATATGGATGTTTAGGGAAGCAAAATGTTTATGCTTATTTGTGTTCTATTCTTTTGTCCTTTGAAACTTCTTTTAATATGGTTATAATGAGTGAAAGCCACAATTACTTTACTAGACTGAGGAGAAAAGATACTCTTAACTGACCAGTTGCTCCTAGGTTTGGTAAGAGGCAGACATTAAGTGAAGAATCCCACAATATCAAATATAAAGACTACACTGTCAAAAGTGAATTCCAAAGTAGTAAGCAGCAATGAAACCTTCTAGTAGTTTTTTTCTATGCCTGAGGAGATCCTGTGTTGCTGTTTCTGCCTGTTGTGTTAGATTTGAATAGTATTATTTGTATATTCATTGTGTTAATCAAGTGTTAGTTGACCCCATTTCTTTGAGATTTTATATATTTTCAGTCTAATTTCCAACTAGCAGTAAGATTGGTAGACTATCTTACAATTTGGAAACAAACAGGTTTGAGAAATTGAGGTTCTAAGACTTTGGATAGAGAACATGAGGTTTGAAGTTCTTTTCATGGGGCCACAAAACTAGTATGGAGGGGCATCAGTCTCTTACAGCAGAAATTACCTGAAGGTTCATTTGGAAAAGAGAGGTGGATGGGCATTCTGGACCCCACTACCCTAGCTCTGTGAAATAACAAGTTTCCTAAAGGGAATACTTTCTTTTATAGTCTACATATCCTGCTCACAGAATTTCTGTACAAGTGAAGAATCTGATAACCTTGTTAAAATTCTTGATCAGTAGATGAAAGAAGTGTTTAAGAGTCTTTTTAAAAAAACAGATTTGCCAAGCTGGGTATGGTGACAACACATGTGCAACCTCAAAATTCTGCAGGATGAAGCAACAAGATCACCTCAGGTTCGGGGCCAATTTGGGCTCCGTAGTGACAGCCTTTCTCACTCTCCCCATAAGTGAAAAACAACTCCCAGATGCTTTCAGTGGCCATTATGTAGCAAGTGCAGATATAGCCAAATATCAGAGCAGCAGTGTAGAAATTAATATTATATGTAATTATTGTAATTATATATAAAATATTAATATAAATTGATATTATACATATATTCTGACCCACATATATATCTCTATTTTTTATCTGAATTGTGTTCCTAGTTAAAATATTGACTATTTCATGGTGAACACTTCTCAGAATCACAACTAATACTGAATCCAACTTTGAATATTCCCAACACTTGTGCAGTGTCTAGGGCATTGTCACTTCCTTGCAAACTTTCAATGGGGTGGACAAAAGACAAGTTATGTGAGGTTAAGAAAAAATGCAAAGTAGGAGTTTCTAATATAATCACAGAATATGGCTAAAAATGGGGAGAGATACACAGCTGGTAACTGATGAGCAGAGTGAAATTCAAGAGAAATAATTTTTTCCTTTAGAAAGAATAACAGGATGTTTTTATGCTGACATGTCTTTATGCTGGATATAACCCAATAGAGAGCCATAATGCCTGATGTGTGAGAGAAAAATGGAGCTTTCTAGAATTATATCTTTGGTGGTTTGAAAGATAAAATGATGGGATTAATTTTAGTAGGAGACTATTTTTTTTTTCTGTGATATTTTACAGGGTATCAGAAAAGCCACAGTAGTAGGTGGGCCTTTGTGACTGGGAAGGCCACAGATATTTACTATAGTTTTCTCAGTAAAGCAAGAAACCTTGAGAGTTAGGGTGAAGGAGATTTGATGGCTAGAGATAGAAGAAGAAAATCATTTTCTGAGAGAGTGAAGAAAGGTTAGAATGCAGAGGATGATTCCTGGAAATCACAATGAGTCCTCGCATGTGTCTACGACTCACGTGTCTACAGTGTCTTTCATTTTCCTCTTGTCGCTTTTTCCTTCTCCCTTTGTAGCCATGTTCTCATCCTGCTTTTCTGCACTGCGGTAGTCAGAGGACTATGTGTGTCCTTTGTCACAACTTGCTGGCTTTTATTTGGCCTATCAGCTCTGTATATTGCTGTTTTCTTATCTATCAACTTCTGTTGTTATCATTGCAAAATACTTTATCCTGTTTTTTGTAGGCTTGTGTTTTCTTTGCCTAGGTTTGTGAGTTAGATGTTTAATTCATGTATTTAAAAAAGTATTTTTGTGAATATCAATTTAAGGCCATAAGTTTTATTTTTAAAAGAATTTATTTATTACTTTTGAATAGGTTCTGATATGTAGTATTTTGATTGTAGTTTTTAAACATTTAAAGAATTGAATGAATGCTTTCAGTTTTGGATGATAGAGATTTGTGGTTTCTTTTCCACTTTTCTTAGTATTTACATCCTTAATATGTTTGTGGTCTCTTTCTTGCCACAATTCTTAAGTTATTATTTTTTAAAAAAATCTATGCTATTATGGTAAAAATATATGAACTTTTGTGGGAATTTGAAGAAAAAATCTTTACTCAGGGAATACAATTTTTAAGGTACATTATTCAATATATTGATGATATTAATCTATTTTATTGACTTACACTGTAAGGATTTTCTTTTCTTTTATTGACAAACAAATAGCAATAAGACAGTTTCAAAGCTGATTACCAAGACAGTTTCTTTTTTGAATTTTATTTTATTGAGAGACAAATATCAATGAGACTGTTTCAAAGCTTAGTAATAGGACATTTTCAATAATTAATACATTTTTCATTGTTATCTTCTTAGTGGTTATGCATAGTACAAGAAGCAGACAAGATACCCTGTCCAAACACTATTACTTCAAATCTCTCTTCTCATAAAATCAAGCAAAAGTAGCTGTATTACCTAACCTAACTATTCTGTATATACAAATAGAAAATGATTCTTCCTTTGTAGGGTTTTTCTGAAGTATTTTATTTTCATTCACTTGAGCTAGCATAAACTTTAAAAAGCTGAATTGATTACATAGGCAATTTAATAACATGTTTTCATTGCTAATAATTATAGAGTTTTCGTGTTATCTGCCAGGTATAACACAATGTCAGCCTTTGAATCATATCATAAGTGGACCAATTAACAATCACCACTAATAGTATTAAATATAACTTTTTAATATAATATATACTACAACTCTCTTATTAGTTCATGTTTATGTAAATTAAAAAAAATTGTAGCCAAGTAAATGATAATTGATAATATTGTTACATAAGAAATAGTAATATTTTCCCTGTTGCATTGTTTCTGTCTTTATAGGTAATTTTATTGTTAAAAGTAACAAATTACTAATAGTTTGAAATAATCCAATGTGTGCCTTAATCCCACACAGTTCTTTTAATAAGGAAGATAAAATCAACAGAAAATATTATTTATCATTTACTCCATTTTCCAGCCTAGAGGGAGCAGCATCTCTTAATTATGCCCTGTAATTTGTGCTTTTTATATAAACTGTCCTAAGTGGGAGAAATTATTCCATTGTAGTAGGCAGAATTTTCTCCGTGAGCTTGCTTAATAGACAGGAATTGCGGAGTATCTTTATATTTCATAATTAATATTACAGTGGATATGTTTGTAAGAATTCAATGAGCTAAATTGGCAGCATTTCAGTGTGTATAGAGAATTTTAGTTTATAAAGTGATGACATGATTTTTATGAAAGAAAAGTAATTATTTTCTTGAGCATCTAGGGAGTGATTCAAAATACTGAACCAATGACAGAACAGGTAAGCATAATGACAAGACTGTATTTCACTAACTTCCCTTCCCCCCGAAAAACAACCCTCAGTATGGATAATTTTTCCACAGCTGTCACTATTTTTTAGGAAGTTTATTAATTTCTCACTTACATTCTTCCTTTCAGGGGCTGGGGAGATAGCTCAGTGAAATAAGCACTTGCCTGGCAAGTGCAAAGCCCTGAGTTGGATCCCTGGTACCACCAAAAAACCAAAAATATTCTTTCTTTCATTAAATTTCTATTTTTTAAATTTCATTATTTGTTTGCATTTATTTTTGTAATCATTTTTTATTTTGAATATTCTTTTAAGTTTCTGTAGTGTGTGTATCATATATCATTTACTCTTAATTCTCACCATAAATTATGAGACAGCTTGCGCAGTCTTGGCAGTGCATTTTTTATACACAGAGGCATGCCCTCTTTATGTTTTATATTCAGATTCAGGCAGCAAGAGTGCAGTGAATTAGTCACTATCTTGAAACGCTAATTGTAGGTTTCAAAGGAATTGCAGGCATTAATAGAACAGTAAAATTTGAAGCAACAAAGTAGAAGCACAGCCTGTTCCTAACGCTAGGCTTCTGTATGCTTGAACATAGTCTAAGCTTTTAACTAACTTAATGCACAGCTGGTAGAAGTTTGTGTTCTTAGACTAGGCCTTGTTTCTTTGTAGTATATATTTCCCATTGATATTAATTCATGTATTTTGGAAATTTGCCAAATTGAAAAGGTTATTAGTATCCTTTATGTTTTGCAAAATGCACCATTATGAACCCTCATAAGAAAAATATAAGAACATAAGCTAGACAATACGAATAGTTTAGATAAACAGAATTGCACAGATTTTTTTTCAGAGCATGAATCTTCTTTAGGAGGATTGAATTGATCTGTAAAATAAATATTAAGACCAACAGACACATACATACAAACACAGATTATCTTTCCTGGTAGAAACTAGAGCCTGCCCTGAGGTAGTTTTCTGATTTGCATTTGGGAGGAAAAAAGGAAGAAACTGCCAGAACTATATTCCTTGACCAATAGGTACATAAGGCAGAGAGATTTTTGTAACTATCACAGGTTCTGTGATGTTAGACCAACTCTTTTTCATTCAGAGATTTATTTTTTTAATTTTTAAGAGGAAACTACAAAAGTATGGCTACTTCTCATTTTAATAATATATCAGAAACATCAATGTCAGGCTTAGCCAGCATAGATTTGGAGAGAAACTACAGTGATAGATACAGTAAAGAATTCTCTTAAGTATACAACTTGATGGATAGTGAATCTTGTCTAGAGAAAAATCTATATGAGACACATTAACACATACATATATGACATCAAATTCTTAATGTAAATTGTTTTAAGCTGTCTTCTAATATTACAGCAAAATATAAAACTTTTTAAATGTATTTAGCACAGGGCTTACAGGTTCTCACTACACAGATCATAGAGATTCTCCTGTTTTCAGTGTCCCAAGAACTGAGATTACAATGCATACCATCATGCCTAGTCTCAGTCTCTATCTCAGCCTTCCCTGGGGGTGAGGCTGGCACAGCACGTGGGGCCAGGGGTCGAACCGCAGTCCCTTCGCCTGCCTCAGCAGGCGCTTTAGTCTGCTGAGCTATCTGGCTGGCTCAAAACTACTTTTTTTTGTTAAGATCAATCTTGGCTTGATGAGAAGTGGAACTTGGAGGACAAATAGAAGACCGAGTCATACTGTAGACTCCTGTCTGGTTTCTATCTACTTTATCTACTACATCATCTATGCAAACATTTATAAAAATACTTTAGAAATAAGTGCTGAAGAAAGAGGTTTCCATAAAAAGTAGTAAGCTTTTCATTCTGGACACTAGAAAAATTGAGAAATCGAAGATCTAAAGAAGAGTTATACACTTATTGAAATTATGTTTTGACTTTGAATGATACTCTTCTAAATAATTCTACTCATTGCTACTGGTTAGTGTATCAGGTGCTATGTTATGTCACATTGAAATATTCATAAAACCCAAAGCATTTATGAGACTGATCTTATTATATTTTTTTTCCAGATGAAAAGTAGAAAATTCTGATCATGTTCATGGTCAAATAAAACCAAGAATAAGCTCAGGCAAGTTAATCTCAGATGTAATAACTTTTTAGATACCAACTATGAATTAATTTCAACTTTGAAATTGGATTTCATTTAAAAATGTGTATTTCTAGTTTCTCACAGAGTTAGGTTTTTGGATTTTCTTTTCTTTTTTTTTTTTAATCAAGAATTAAACTCAGGGCCTCATGCTTGCCAGCCAAGTGCTGTGCCGCTGCACTATATCTCTGGCCCTAAAGGGGAGGTAATCCAATGACTAGGGTTTGCATTTCTTCACACAATCAATTAATTGCAGCTGAGTGCCAATGTGTCCTTTAGAAACATTCAATAATTTGCTGAGCTGTTTGCAGTGATGAAGGTTGAGGCCCTAAATGATAAAACTGATCATGTTCTCTTTACTTTGATCACCAGGCTATTTGGATGACACTTGTTACTGAGTAGTCAATAATGTATAAACAACGAATGAGTAGTTTTGTGACTTAGTCATATTATTTTCTTCTAGTAGTGATTTTTAATATTCATATCTATATTATTTTAGGCATTCCTTTATAAACACGTCAAATACCTTGATAATGCTAATTTTTTCTTTTATTTTTGTATTTTAGGGAAAGGTCTACAGGGTGCTCAGCGTCTCACTACTAGATCAGACTCATAGTGATTCACCTGTTTACAGCTGCCCAAGAGCTGGGATTATAGGCACACACCCCACACCCAGTCTCAGTTGCCATCTCAGCGCACCCCAGGGGCTGGGCTGGAATGGAAGGCCCAAGGATCAAACCTCTGGCCCTGGCACCTGCTTTCTTTTAATTTTACAAAACAAACATCAGATTTTAAATGGACATAAACTTTATAGTAAAATTGTTAAATAGTTTGCCAGAAGAGTATTATAACTTCTAGATTTCAGGTACATTGTTCTCAGATATATATGACTTAGGAACTGAAAAATATGTGGATGATACAGTATCAGTGCTGTGTTATAAGATTATGAGAAGCCCGGCATGGTGGCGCATGCCTGTAATCCCAGCACTCGGGAGGCTGAGGCAGGAGAATTGTTGTGAGTTCGAGACCAGCCTGAGCTACAAAGTGAGCTTAAGGCCAGCCTGAACTGCAGAGTGAGACCCTGTCTCAAAAAGACAAAAGAAAAAAAAAAAAGATTATGAGAAAATGGCTGGAGTTATTTTTAGAAAAGTTTTGTTGTGAAATAATATTTTTTGAAAAACTGTAGACACTGTCCATGTTGGGGTGGTATATTTGGAAGTAGAGCAGTTATGGCAGGTAAATGTGTTTTCCAAAAACCACATGTAACAGCAGTTACCTGAATTACTTGGAGCAGTCTGGATGACCAAATTGAATGTGTGTGTGTTTGGTGTGTGTGTGTGCATGTGTGTGTGTGTGTGTGTGCGCATGTGTGTGCATGTGTGTGTGTGTATGTGTGTGTGTGGGGGGGTGTATGGGTGTGTATGTGTGTGTGTGTGTGTGTATGTGTGTGTATCTTCTAATTAACTGAAATGAAATCAGTAAGTGCTCCTGGAATTCTAAAAAATCAGTCCACCAGATACAGAAGAATTATTAACCCTACCCCATGGTAGCTTGAAAATGCATAGGGAATTCAAAAGAATTTAGAACAACTGTAAAAATTGAAACTGCAGTCTTAAGAGGAGGAGCATAATGAAACATGATTTATCAGGGAAGAGTTTTCCAGTGGTCAAGAACACCAAGAAATTCGCTCATGGTGTACCCTCCTATGCACCCGCCTTTTCCACTCTACTACAGGCTCTACTCCTGTTTTCCCTTGTTGTGGTATTGATGTGATTTTTAGCAGCTGTAGCTAAGCAATAAAAACTGAATATTGCTTCTCAGTGCACGCAAGATAACTGCATCCTGTGAAGAGGAATGACAGACTCCTTTAGTCTTTATTTGGTGATGAAATATGGTATAAGATGCTGTGCTTGTCTGTTTTTAGGGTGGCCACAGCTAGCATGAGATGGCTAGTCTTGCCAGATTGAAGAGAATCAGGTTCCTAACTCCAGGTGCTGTTAGGGGGTGGAGCATTTTGGGTTGAAGTAGGTCATGGGGTCATGACCTTGGGACATTTGGCTCCTGTCCCCTTCCTACCTGGGCTATAATTAAGGTTATACTTCCTGCTTGGCACTTGAATTGATCAGTCCCATGTAGGGAGGCCCTTTGACCACATTTTTTTTGCCTTGGGGTCAGCAGACAATGGACTGAAACTTCTGACACATTGAGGCAAGAAAAAGTATGCTTATCTTTCTTCTATAAATTGTCACCCGTTTTGCCTCAGTAGCCAAAAAAGTGATCCAATATGTGTATTACGTTTGTTTTTTTTTTTCCTGTGGTTTAGGGAAAGGTCTACAGGGTGTTCTGGGTTTCACTACTAGATTGACTTGTAATAATTCTTGTTTACAACCCCCCACGAGCTGCAATAGCAGGCATGCACCACTACACCCAGTCTCAACTGCTGTTTCAGTGTGCCCTGGGGGCGGGGCCAGCTTGGCAGGCTAAGGGATCCAACCCCAGGCCCTTGCTTGTAGGTTCTTTAATCCGCTGAGCTATTTGGTGGGCCCATAATTATAGTTTACCCACTTCATAATCAACTGCCTGTCTCTCGTGTTTCCCAGTGTCAGGTTTATGGCATATTTTCTGTGCCAATTTTAAACTACTTATATTAGAAACATATCAATGTCTTTTATATATCTAATATTTTATTATTTTATGAGGTTTTATTGGTTAAGTATATCTGTAATGAAAGAAATCAATTAAGGATGAGTAAAACACACACAACAAAAAACTATTCAGTATATACAAAGACACAGAGAGTTTTGAAAAAGAAACCCAGTGTTAGAAAAATACAAGGGCCAAGGAAACCAGATGCAACCAGAGGCCTGTGACAAATGGTAAGCTACTTTCACAGCAAATGAAGCAGCTCTAGCTCTTTTCTGCTTTCATGGAAGTTCATTCAGGTTTCACGTGTCTATGTCTGAAAATCGGAGCAGCCTGCAGCAATCCCCAGGATCACACTTGGGCAAGAAGGGGGCGGTACGCTAACTGACGGGCCTACAGTGTAAGATGAAAATGGAAAGTGGAGCTTTCTGCGGTAGAAATGGGGAAGAAGACTTGTAGAATATATAAATAAGTGACGCTGCTGCTAGAGTGGTCTGCTTGTGCCCTTCTGGTTCACTTATAGGTGTATAGTTTTTTCATAGGCAAGAAGGAAGTCAGTATAGTTTGAACATGCCTAATCTGAACATCCAAAATTTGAAATGCTCTAAATCTGTAAATTCTAAGTGCCAGTGTGATGTCCCAAGTCATGCAGTGGAACTTGGTCTCATGTACAGTATTCTTTCAAGTACTGTATAAATCAACTTCAAGATTATATTTATATGAATTTAACATGTAAATCCAAATGTATTTTTGTGAATGTTGAAAGAAAATCACAAAAATAATTTGTCAGTAAGAGCCTTTTCCAGAACCATTTTATTTCTGAATTAAAATAACCTGTTGAGGAGCAAGTATTTCTACATGAAAGATAACAATTAGAAATCTATTTGTTTTTGAAATTTTTGATTTTGGCATATACACGGTAGATCATACTTTCACTCTAATTATATCACAGGATTTTTCCTCAGTAGAATCAGTTTAACATTTTAAAGTAGAGAATAACTATGTTTGAGCTATATTTTTAAAAAATTACTAACTCTAAATAAATTCAGAAGGTACACAATAAAACAAGCATCTAAAACAGTGCCTTTCACACCCAAACAGCATTCTATAGGTTTGAAATAAGATTTAAACAATTGTTCTATAATGCCATTTAGCAGAAGCATCCTATTTTAATGATTAGTGAGCATAAGCATGATAATTTTGAAGTGATTTGCTGATTCTTACATTAAAAGATAGTAATTTAATGTAAGAAACAAATTCTTATTCTATGATGTTTTAAAAATGTATGACAGTTCTGTTTAAAATACCAAGTAAACATTTAATTAAAGCAGATAAAGAGAGTCAGAAGAAGTAGGATCAGAACAGTGTAGAATACTGGTTTGAGTTTAGAGTAAGACATATTGTATTATTGAAGGAAAAGCAGAAATTTGGAAATTTCTTTTCCCAGAATGCAAGTAAGGGATGACTTTGTTGGAGCACATGAAAGAACTTGTCCCACTAGAAGCATTGGCTACAGTTAATCTATGTTCAAGTAGAGCTGGAGACACTAACAAGTGCTTCTATACACTACTATAAAGTGGAATGTCATTGTTGTTAATGATGCTCCAATTGCCTCATAGCACCTCACTGGTTACTCTTCAAGGATAGTCTGCTGTTCTCTATTCAACTTAAAACACAAAATAGTTTCCTTTGGACTTCGTCAGGCTGGCAGTGTTTGCCCCTCCAGTCTTCTTGGCACTAGCTTTCTGCTGCATGTGCTTATTTGTATGGAACTATTATCACTATTTTTCCTCCCTAAAGTTCTGTAATCACAGCTAGGATGAATGCCAAGTGGCTGTCAGACGGCGAGAACCCTGCTCTCCACGCCAGCCAGCCGGTTCTCAGTGCTCATCCGCTCACAGCTTTGCTCTTGATGGGATGGTGTTGAGATTCAGGATTTAAACAAATAAAATGTAATATGTAGGAACTGTTCAAACATTTATAGCAGAATTTTCCTCAAATGCGTTTAAAGTCACTTTCCACATATCTTTATGACTACCCTTGCCTTTTAACTTCAATGAAACTTCCAATGTAAAAATGCTCTAAGATTTTGAAATTACACCAGATGGCCTTTGAGAGCCCTTCTGCTTCTAAAAATACTATGAAGCGCTCATGTGGAACTTGGATATTTTGTTTTCTTAGTGTAAGAACCGAGCACTTCACAATGATATCTAACACCCTGTATCTGTGGTAGCAAACCTACGATGCTATGTCATTTTTCTTTTGAGAAAAAAGATGTTAATGTGTGAGCTGCTTCTTGAAAACTAAAAACTGAGCATTCAGGTTGAATTACAGTGTTGACATTTTGCAATAAATAAGTGGATTTTGGGTTGCAGTGTGGGCACTCCTCTTGAAAAGGTTTGCCATTACTACCCTAACTAGTGTACCATCATTGTTATGTCCATTCTTATATCCTATGTCTTTGCCCATCGTTACCTTTTCAGCTATATCATCCTGGAATGCTTCAAGATTAGTTGTATCTTAATTCAAAGACTTTCTTTCCATAGATAACTCAGATAATTGAACTCACTGTCCTCTTCTCAAACTCCAAGTTATCCTACAGCCCTTCCTTGACCATGTGTCTAACAGAGCATTAAATTCCTCTGTTTCATTCTCTGGCTTTTTCATACTCATATTACTCCCATGCTTACTAAATTTTAAAAATATTTCAGCTTGCTTGTCTCTTCCTTGTGGATGATGTTGGTTGGTACCCAGGTTTCTCTACTGATTACTCCCAGGCTGTTAGAGGAGAGCTATCCTTGTCAGGTAGGAGCTACCTCTTCAATGAAGCTTAGGACTCCCAAGACAGAAGTACAAAAATGTAGCTCTCTTGCTTCAGGGCCCAGCTACTTGTTCCATGACTCACTTGATATTTTCTGCCTAGGGTCAGAAAGCCAATCTCCAGCTAAGACTGTATTCTTACTTAGACTGTATAAGAGTACAGTAAACCTCCTCCTGCTTCCTTTATCCTGGAAGTCTTTCCCCCACTGCATTTCTCCTAGAAGAATCCACAGGCACCCAGCCTGTAACCTCAGTGCCATGACTGAAAACATGAGGATCACTATGAGTCTGAGCTGCATAGTAAGTCCCTATACCGAATACATTTAAAAAAAAAAAAAACACAAAAAATTCACTCCTCAGCCTCTGCTTCTATGGAACATGGCTCAAGATACTACTACCTTGGAATGTAAGTGCCTTAACATAAATATATCTCTTTCATTCTTTATTATACCACCAGTATCTAGAACAGTGCCTGGCATATGTAAGTGCTCAATGGAAAAGAACTGAATATTAATATCTACCTTGTTATTTTAGGTAGAAAAAAATCATGAGAAAACACATCAAAATCCTTGTGGCAGTTTTCTTCTGAAAAAGAAAACTGTGTTTATTAGCACCTATAAATCACTCATTACAAATAAACTATGTGTCCTTGAAACTTGTATTGCTTTGATATAGCTTTTGTTTTTGTTTCTTCCATAGGGGATTATGGAGAGAAGAGAAACTTGTGTATGTGAGTGTGTATATATGTGTGTATATTGTTATTGTTGTGTTCCAGCTAAATGCAGTTTCATTGTCTACTTGAAGAACTTTCAGGTTGCACATAGAATATCAAACCATCACTATTTATCATGCATGATATTAAAAATAAATGTTATGGAAGTTTTAAGCTCTGTATGGGCTCCTTTCCTAGCAATGAGGCTGCAGCTCTAATGAGCTGAAAGTATGAGCTTGTTTTGTTTATAGGCTAATTAGCTTTATGACTTTCAGTCTGCACAGACATCGATTAAAGCCAAGTGTTTTACTGTTCCACCTCTCTGTTCACATAAAGGATTGGGCAATTCAGTGGATGAATTTGCAAAAATTAATTTCATAACTTTTACTCATATTCTAGGTGGAATTTTTATTGAAAATATTTGTTACATTTTAATATTTATAAAAATTGTTGTAGCATGTGTGTAGTGTATAAACTCAACAACAAAAGTGAATAATTAGTTATTATTAATAGTTAAGGCCATTATCATTGAAGCTAAAACAAATGAATAAATGTGGAACTATGTCAATTTCTATATTATTGCTTAATTTAATCTATTACCTATTAAGCATTTATTAAATGAAACTAAAAGAGATTCATTCTAGTTCAACCTAAGTATTTCTTTTGTCTTTTTTTTTTTTTTTGAGACAGGATCTTAGTGTTCAGTTTAGCTGGCCTTAAACTCACTTTGTGATTCTGGCTGGGCTCAAACTCTAAAGGGTCCTCCTGCCTCAGCCCCTTGAATGCTAGAAATGCAGTCCTGTACCACCACTCCTGGCTCAGCCTAAAGTTTTAGTGAAATTATGATTTAAACATTAAATTTATCTCCATAGCAAAGTCAATCATATTTAAGCAGCTATAAATGTTCATTTAAATATAGTTTATTTTTAAATAGTGAAAAACAAACAATAAAAATTATATCAGAGATATATATGCCACTGATTTCTCCAGAATCCATGTGAATAATACATATTTGTTAGTAAGTTTCATATAATTTAGTTTTAGCTGTCTAAGCTAAAACTAAATTATATTTATTTAAAATATAAATATGCCTTTTGTTTTTCATCCAAGGTTTTAATTTTTTTCATGGATCTAAGAATAAATGTTATCTTCTCATCAATCTTATGGAAAAAAAATGAAAAAGTTGAAAAAAGAGGTAAAATGACTAGATTGTATGATGCCAACAAAACAGCTCTTTGTTTCTTTTCTTTCTTTTTTTTGATTCAGAGTCACAGAGTCTCACTCAGTAGTCTAGCTGGCCCTGAGCTCTACTCCAGGTTTGCTGTGAACCCATGGGGATCCGCTTCCCTCAGCCTACCAAGTTCTGGGACTGTAGGTGCGGGCCACCACATCTAGCCCTTAACAAAACAGTTTTATTTCCCCCTGAAGCTTGAACCTGAGGAAATGCAATCTTATTAGCCCTCACTTTAACAAATAAATCATGAGTGTTCTTGATATATAACTGGAGGTACAGCTCTCGCTTGCTTCAGCAGCACATATACTAAAGTTGGAACAATACAATAAAGATCAGCATGGCCCCTGCACAAGGATGACTTGCATATTCTTTTTTTGTACTTTATGGAAGGATCTAGAAGGTGTTCAGGGTCTCATTACTAGATTGGATTCATAGTGATCTGCCTGTCTACAGCCTCCCAAGAGTTGGGATTACAGGCATACACCACCACACCCACTTTCAATTACCTTCTCAGTGTGCATTGGGGATGGGGCCGGCAAGGGAGGCCCAGGGATTGAACCCTCAAACCCTGCTCCTGCTTGCAGGTGCTTTAATCTGCTGAGCTATTTGGCTGGCCCAACTTGCACATTCTTGAAGTGTTCCATAATTTAAAAAAAAAGAAAACACTTGAGACATGATCAAAACTTCAAGGATTCATCTAAAATTCATCTAAAGAAGATTCATATAAGATTCATCTAAAATTAAGGTAGCTATTAACCTGTGGCAGTCAGTTATAAATATAATTACATTACCTTGAAATTTATAAGGGGGAAGGAGATAAATGAAGACAATTTATAGTATGTCAATATTCTCTGTGAGAATATTCTCGTGACTAGATTCTTATGTAAAATTTGCACTTGCCATTGCCTGTTGTATATATTGAAAAATCATCTCAGAACATGTACTAGAATTCTGGTCACTTTGTGAAATTAAGATCAGAAAACACATTTCTTGCCTTCACAATTTGCCCTCTGTTCATTTGCCAGATTAAGCAAAAAAGAATGTCCCAGAGAATTAGGAAACAGATTTGTTTCATTAGCATCTACTGACGGTAGGTAACTATGTAACAAATCATTTACCATTACATTTAGGAAATTAATTGTTAACATGAGCTAAATTCCATTCCAAGAATTACGTTTGTGAATTCATTCATATCTTTTATATTCAGTTTTTACAATCACCTTAGATTCTTCTTGATTCATTGATAAAGCCAGCAATCCCCCCCCCTTAGTTGGAATGGATGTACATTGTCTCCATAAATTCTAAAAGTGTTGTTGCAAAATGCAGTATTGTCATAGAATACTACCTGAAGCGTATTTAAAGCCTCCATTCCAGAATGCAGTTTGTTCTTCAATCTTATTACCTTTTCCAACCAATTCTCTTTCATCTCTTCCACAGCCTCTGTCAACATGCTTCAAAGTTTGTCCTTTCCTCTTTCTACTTCTACTCTGAAGGTGAGGCATTCAGTTGGGGCATTCAACATAATTCACAATGTGACAATATCCAGACGTTTTACTCTTCCTCAAGGAAGAACTGCTTCAATAACACTATATTGATGTGGACTAGGGATCTCCAACTTACTGTCTCTTCAACTTGAACACCCGATTCCCATAAACTTCCAAAACGTGCTCATCCAACTCTTTTTACATACCTTTGTAGTAGAATCTGATCTTTTAGTTGCTTAGTTCAAAATTTTCACATCATTTCAATTTTGATTGTATTTCACAAAATAGCTCAAACAGGACTTCATATATGGAAAGTATGAGGGAGAGAGAGAGAGAAAGAGAGAGACAGAGAGAGAGTGATACAGAGAGAGACAGAGACAGAGACAGAGAGACAGAGAGAGACAGAGAGGGACAGAGAGAGACAGAGAGAGAGAGAAGAGACAGAGAGGATATTAAATTTTGTTTTCTTACTTTCAGTTGTATCTGGATACCTGTACAGAACTCTTCTAAAATGATTTGTCCCAGAGATCTGTGTGGTTCAGTCCCTCTGTTTGTTTTGATTTTTATTTAGAATGCTATCTTATAATATCCTACCCTTAACATCCTCTGTAGAATAAAATCCTTCATCCTTGAGTATCTGACCGCTAGTTCTTGTTACAGTCAAATTATTTGGCATTGTTCACATTTGTATAAAAGAGAGGCTTTGTAAGATTCAAGAACTTTGTTTTATAATGCATTTTCTTAGTGGCTGGAACAGTGACAAATACATAGTAATTGTTTAATAAATATATTTTGATGAATAACTGCACCAAACTAACTTTAGACTGGCATTCACCAGCAGGAAATATTATGGCATTGATAGGGCAATATGACATAGACAAGCTACTGCTAACACATTGGACTTTCCAGAACTTGTTAGAAGTGACTCAAATTCAGTTACAGCAATTGGCATTGCTGAGTTGAGAAAATATTATCTCTATTTGAAATGTGACTGTGATCCTGCTATGACTTCAACTTATGGAAGCTGTAAAAGAGTTAGTTACAGCAACAGTGCTAAAGCATTTTTCTGCACAGAAGTAATATTATTAGCAGTGTTCTCTTTGAAGCATTTGCATAGAAAATATCAAACATTATGCATCAAACTAGGGAGCCAGGGTGTGCCAAATAGCTCAGCAGATTAAAGCACCTGGAAGCAGGCACAGGGCTGGGGGTTCCATTCCCAGGCATACTCTGCCAGCCCCACCCCTGGGGTTCACTGAGACAGCAATTGAGACTGGCCGTAGTGGTACATGCCTATAATCCCAGCTCTTGGGAGGCTGTAAATCATGATCCATGGGAGGATCATGATTCTAATCTAGTAGTGAGACTCTGAACACCCTGTAGACCCTTCCCTAAAATACAAAATAAAACAAAACCGGAGAGCCTGTCTTAGTTTGTTTCCCAGCTCTGCGGATCTTAGGGGTGTGGCCACAGAGAGGGTCTTGAATTACTGGGATATCAATTTTCTCAAACTGACATAGAACCAGCCTTAAAAGTTTCCTGCAAACTTTCAGTAAATCGGTGCACTTAAAGCTCCTTGCCAGCTCTTGAAGAAGCTCTTCTGTCATTATTTTACTATCTTCTAATGTATTCTATTTTTTTCCTACTCTAATGCATTCTGACTACAATGTTAATTACAGAAAATACTTTTTAAAATTTTAATTATGGTCATGCATAAACAGATAGAAATTGGGGTTAATATTAACTCTACTACATGCAGAATGAACAAGAAACTGAGAGTTAATCATGGTATTTCAGGCAATGAAAAGGAGGCACCAACCTTTATCTTCAGAAAAATGAACTTACAATGAAAGATTGCACACTATTTCTTCAGCAGAACTCCAACCTCACTGTTATTTCTCCAGAGGTTTTCCCTGAAACCGTCAGAACATTGAAGGAAGGCTTAGCCACCAGAAGGTTGGCAACTCCATGACCCAAGGCAGAAGGGACACAGCTGGAAGAAAACAGTGGTGTGTGTGTGTGTGTGTGTGTGTGTGTGTGTGTGTGTGTGTGTGTGTGACTCAGTGAGCCATCTGTTAAA
>PVKA01028175.1:0-29682 GCA_004027165.1 Ctenomys sociabilis
AGTTTATCCTTCTTTAAGGCTGAGTAGTACTCCGTTGTATAAAAACACATCTTTTTTATCCATTCCTCAGTTGATGGGCATTTGGGTTGTTTCCAGGATTTATTTATTTACTTTTGTAGATAGATAGATGATAGATAGGTAGGTAGATAGATAGATAGATAGATAGATAGATAGATAGATAGATAGATAGATTGATTGATTTTAGGGAAGGGTCCACAGGGTGTTTAGGGTCTCACTACTAGATCGGACTCATAGTTATCCGCCTATTTACAGCCTCCCAAGTGCTGGGATTACAGGTGTGTACCACCATGCCCAGGCTCAATTACCATCTCAGTGCACCCAGGGGAGGGGCCGGCATGGCAGGCCCAGGGATCGAACCCCTGGCCCCTGCGCCTGCTTGCAGGTGTTTTAATCCGCTAAGCTTTTTGGCCGGCTCTGTTTCCAGGATTTATCTATGACAAATTGTGCTGCCATGAATATGGGTGTACAAACATCACTGTAGTATGATGTTTTTAATTCTTCTAGGAAGATACCAAGAAGGGATAAGGCACTGTGTTTAAAAAAAAAAATTCTCTCCTTCCCCACTTTCTACTACAGTACTTGCATGTACCCTACCTGAAGTGTGAGGCAAAGCTGACCCTTTTGGACTTCAGCACTGGGGACTGAACTCGAGGCCTTGTGCATTCCAGGCAAGTGCTCTACCACTGCACTACATGAGGATAATAAATTAAGAACCAGGTTCTTAATTTTTATATAGTCACTTCCCAAGTTCTAGTAGTGTCCTTTCTATCTTCAAGTGTCCTGATCCGTCCACTTCCACTGCCACTGCCCTGGTCTCAGCTTCCTGGAGCCTGCACAGGATTCCCCTGTATCATCACCCTTTCCTCGCACAGCAGACCATGCCTGAATTACACCCCTGACCTAAGTCTAACTCTGAAGTTAGGGTACTCTGCAGTCCCTGTGTCTTCACTGCCTCCACCCCACACAGCCAGCACAGCCTGTGACTCTGGTCCCTCTACCGTCCCTAGCACAAGCTAAAGAGCATGGCTCCTTGCCTTTCCTATCAGCCCGCTCTATATACCAAGCTCTTCTGCAAGGCTCACTTCCCCGGAAAGCCTTTGCCAACCCCACTCTGTGCTCATCTTTCCTCCCTCTGAAATCTTAGAGGAACAGTTTTCAAATTCTGATGGAACTGTTGGCACTGCCTAAGAAACAGCTCCCAGAGTGTGAAGGGGCAAATACAGGGCTGGGCAGAACACACCAGGTTTCCTGTGTGGGCTTTTGGTCACAAATACTCTGGGAGCCTTCTTCTAAGGCAACCCTGACCCAAACAGATCTGTGTCTTCTAGCATGCTGTGTATCTATTCTAATGTCAGCCCTTAAGAATAAAACCCACCATTAAGGTTTCTTTCATGGCATAAATTTTTCCTGGATGAATGTATAAAGTAATAGGTGGGCCAGCCAGTCTGTTGGTGAGATAGCTCAACAGACTAAAGCACCTGCTTAGGCAGACTGCAGTGGCCAGGGTTCAATCAGTGCTATGCCAGCCCTGCCCCTGGGGCACGCTGAGATGGCGATTGAGACTAGGCATATGGCACACGCCTGTAATACCAGTCCTGGGGAGACTGGAGACAGGAGAATCATTACGAGTCTGATCTGTGTAATGAGACTCTGTACCAAACACACAAAAAGATAAAAAGAGAAATAAAAAGAGAAAAACAAAAGATAAAATAATAGATATAAGTAACAACTTTCTTTTAGGCAAAGTAAAGCAAAGACCACAGCTGAACCCAGTACCACCATCCCCAATTTACCAGTCGGATGAGCTGCCGGTCCAGCCATCGGAGCACATCAGGGCCCTCCTCTGACTCTGCCCGGAACACTCCAAGCCGTGCCATCAGGACGGCTGCAGCCTCCTGGTCAAACGCGGCCTCTATGAGCTGGAGCTGGCTCTGCACATCTGCCCAACTAACAATGCCACAGTTAGTGTGGTGTGACATTCGAGAGCCACCACAGCCACACATGCACAGATCTGCTTGTACCTCCACTGACAACAGCAGGGATCTGAGCTGCACTTGTGCAACAGGTAAGAGATGAGCGGGCCTAGCTCACACTCAGTTACCCTCATGCCATCTCAGAGGGCTGTGCACTCAAAGGAGAATTTACAAAGGAGCCCACCATGTGCTGGAGACATGGTGAAAGCAGACACCCAGAGATACAGATATATCCTTTCTCGATGTCATGTTACAAAACCCCCAGTGTTTGCAAACCCATAAAATGACCTTCCAGCATCATCTCTGCAGAAAAAAACAATTAGCACACATTCCATGTCTTCCAGAGGAACAAACATAGTACAAACAAACCTAAGAGACAGGAGACAGCCCAGGAATGGGGATGCACAAACACACACAGCCATGAGATCCAGAGTACAGAAAGTCTGCAAATCAGGGATCAGGAGAAAAGAACAGGTTTTACAAAGATGTGCAAAGGCTAAGTTCATATGACCAGGACACAGCAAGCGGCAACTCCCTGGCAAAGGGGAAAACATAGCCCCAGCTGAGACAGTGCTCTGCAGTGGCGTGTTGAAGACTGTTACTCCCATTATTATCAAAGCTACAGGGCACTGGTTCACCCTGCTGGGGACAGTGTAAATGAGCTTCTTGGGAGAGCGTTTTTGTGGTATGCACATACCACTTTTCTGAAGTGGCTGGCAAGAGAATACCCATGTGTACAACAATCTAAAAACACAAACACAGAGCCCCCGCAAGGCAAGGCTTGAAAATGGGCTCTCACAGAGGAGTGCGAGTGCCAGCCAAACTCCACAACCTTATGTGAGCACTAAAATAAATGAGACACAGGCTTACAAACTTCAGCTGTATTCAGAGACAAATAAGGTAATATCCTTGTAGGATGAGAAGCTGCTGCACACTTAGTATGTAACAGACACCCACAGCACACAACATCACAGAAATGCCACTGGGAAGTTGAACCAGTACCAGCCTTTACTCTGGGGAGGGTAACTGTGGAGTCTCAGACATACTCATCTCTATACAGCGTGCATGGAGATGGGGTCACCGGCCTCTTCCAATACACAGATGCTCAATTCCTTTACAGAAAATGGGACCGCATTTTCTGTAAAAAAGGATCTATGCAATCGCTTCCATACACTTCAAACCTTCTCTAGATCACTAGCATTACCTAATATAGTCTAAATACTATGCAAATAGTGACATTGTTGTGATAGGGTGACAATACAGAGAAAACTTGTATACATTCTTAGGGACACGATACTGTTTTTCCAAATATTTTCCATTGAAGGCTGGCTGAATCCTTGGACACAGAGCTCACATATGCAGGATATAACTGCATCTACATCCTACCTGAGTCTTCAACGAGGTGTTTGAGTTGCTTATCTACTACATTAAAATAATGAAAAATAACTTTTAGGGGGTTACTAGGGGTTACCTGGAATTGAACAACAAGTACTCAATGAGCTATATCTTCAGTCCTTTTATTTTTTATTTTGAGACAGCATCTTGCTAAGTTGCCCAGGCTGGGCTTGACTTTGTAATCCTCCTGCCTCTGCTCCCACACAGTGGTGGGATTACAGCCATAAGCCACCACCCTGACTACAGAAAGTTAACTTTTAATTAACTATGCTCCTACTAAAAGCTGACTCTTCTGAGCAAGCACCTGCAGGTCCAACTGGGTCAGCCATGAGCGCTGCCTCCTCTTCTAATCTGACGAGCCAGGGAAGACAGGGAGCACCAGTCAAAGGAATCAGAAAGACCAACAGGAGGCTGTTAAAACAGCTCTTCACAAAAACCTTGGGAAGAAATGAAGCAGGCGACTCACTTTCGGGCAATGGTGGTCACACGGATGCGCTTCTGAGTGCTGGAGTGCTGATACTGGGTGACAAACTGGATGGCACCTCTGCTTCCTTGAGGGATCGGGGCATTGTGCTGCAGGGCAAGAAGCCACACACCTGTTACAGTCCTAGGCACAACTCAAACACAGACACAGAGCTCAATGGGCTGTCATAAAACAGCAAATCGTGAGGCTGGATAGATTTTTGTTGTGTTCTGAATGGTACTCGTAGGCCTGCACAGTCATGCATATAACCGCTGCCCCAAAATAAAAGCAAACCAGTAAAACAAAACAGAGGCCCAGGCACTGCCTGGTATTGGGGATATAGCTCAGGGGTAGGGCATGTATTCATGTCCCACATACACAAGACCCTGGGTTTATCAGCAGCACTGAGTGAAAAAACCAAACCAGACTAAATGCCAATGAACAACATGCATGTCGAAACAGGGATGAAATACACTTATAATCACAAATTGCTTTGAAGTGCATAAAAAGTAAGACTGATTAACCGATAGCCAACAAAGCCCCAACCTAAAATGTTGGTTACAGAATTGAGCTGGTGGCTGTATAGGTGCTCGCTGCAGAATTCCTTCAATTATCCCTATGCTTATGATTCACTGCAAAGGAAGACTGACAATCAGGAGCTCACTAACACTGTGGGGGCTAGTGAAAGCCTGGAGCTGCTCATGACTTATCAGGCCAACACCTATCTGATTGTGACTAAACCCTGAAAGGATAAGAGATCAAGTCAGGCCAGCATCAGCACCCACACAAGACCAAAGAAGAATGAGTTTGAAGAAAAAAAATATAGAAAACAGGACTCTGTGACATAAAGACCTGCAGAGGAATGCAATCTACCTGATTGATGACTTCGAAGTAGATGCCAAGGGTAGAGGTGGGGTCCAGGCCGCAGATCTTCCACTGACTTGTGCCACCTACACCAAGCTCCTGGTGGCAAGGAGAGGAATTAAACATCAAAAACCAACCCCGTGCTCAACAGTTGATGACAGCTACGAGGAGTGGGCCAGGCCACTCAAAACACCTATGAGGTAAAAATGTAAACTTCAGTGCAAAGTGCACGTACACTAAGTTAAAATTAAGCTTTTTTACGGGCACTTGGAACAAGTGTCATAATATCAGGTTACACACACTGAAGTCAAGAAATTCAAGTCAAGACTGGGCAAAAAGTAACAGTAGGAGAAAGAATTATCTACTTACACTGAAAGTTTATGTACTTCTTTTATTATCATTAAGAAAAATGAGTAGCAGCACAATGGCTATAAAGTATTCGTTCCTAATTCGATACTTTTACATATAAGCCCTCAGTGAGACCATAGCAGTATGAAAGCTACTCTTTACAGATTAGCAGAACAGCTCTCAATGATAAATATGAGTTCCAGTGAAATGTGAATCTAAGTGTCAGCTCAGAGAAAACACCTAGAATCCCCAACCGAGGCCACTAGACTCTGAAGCATCCATTTATCATCACAGTGAAGCTGTGTACACACTGCGACACCCCATCAAGTTGCAGAATGTTGCGCTTACAATGTGAAATGCAGCAAGGCAGTGGTACATGCCTATAAACTCAGCGTTCTGGGAGGCTGAGGCAGGAGGATTATAAGTTTGAGACCAGTCTGATCAACTTAGCAACTTAAGAGAGACCCTGTCTCAAAATAGAAATACAAATGACTTGAGACATTTGTATTGACTTCAGTATGAAGGCTTTGGTTCAATGTCCAGTACTGGGAGGAAAAAGAAAAGTGCTTTTGCATTAGAATGCCACTCTGAACCCACCCTGCTGCAGTCAGCAGGGCACAGTGGGCAACATCTCAGAGCCCTGCTGGGCTGTGTGCACCTGGCCAAGAGCAGCCATCTCAGGAAGGTGACCAAGTCACAGGTGGGGAAGTCCCTGAAGCCCTGCAGGGGGGAGGGCATGCTGTCCTGCCCACGCATTCTGAGCAGGACCATGAGACAGATGGGTGTGGGGCTCACCTTCCCTGTCCAGCCTTTCTCACAAAGAGCAGGGATTCTCATCGCCAGATAGTGGAGGATCACAACTGGGACACACCAGCGAGTCCAGGAGCCTGCATCCCTCCCTCCTACACCTCACAGATGCAGGCGTATGTACCATCCACGGCCCAACCACCCATAGCAGTCTCTGCTGTCTGGCACCTCTGAGTGCTTGGAGCTGAAGTGCTCACTCCTGAAGGGCTCTGACGGCTGCTGGCCTCATGAGGCTGGGACTGAACCACCAAGGCCCCTGGGCACAGCACTCCCATAGGGTGGTGGGGTTGGGACCTGGGATGGAGCCCCTCCATTCAGCTCTGCCCCTCCTCAGAGCTCTCTGGCCTTCAGTTCCTTCCCTGATCCTTCACACAGAGGGACAGATAGCTCAGTGCTCCTTTCTCATCCCAACCTGTCATGCTACAACTCCTCACTCAACATGTCACTGCAGGTCAGGGCCACAGGGTTTCCCTTACATTTTCTGACACACATGGTCCCTTCACATTCAGAGACACACAAGGACCAATGGCTCCCGCAACCTTCAGCTCCCGAGAGGTCTGAAAGAGATCACAGCAGAGCAAAGGTTAGACATGGCTGAGAGGGTGCTGACCACGGTGGCCACCTGTCCCTGGGCCACAGTGCTACTCCTGACACCAGCCCACCTCCAAACCCTGATGGGGCCAAAACCGATGGAGGGAGCCTGCAGAAACCGGCACCCTAGGCCTTTTGCCCGAATAGCCTTTGCACGCCTGTGTCCAGCAGGCTGCAGTCACCAGCGGTCAGCAGCACTGAGTGAAAAAACCAAACCAGACTAAATGCCAATGAACAACATGCATGTTGAAACAGGGATGAAATACACTTATAATCACAAATTGCTTTGAAGCGCATAAAAAGTAAGACTGATTAACCGATAGCCAACAAAGTTAGGACAATTCTCCAACTCCATCAACACTTGAAGTCTATCATACCTTTACTTCCAAAGTAGCACCAAATGCCATTCTGAAATCTCCATTAAAATCTTTGCTAAAAATTCTCTGGAAGGTCTGCTTGAAGAGGGAGGTGTTGAAAGAATCTCCCATCACCATGTGGCCCCTGGGTGAGAAGACAGACAGAGCAAGTGAGCGGCAGGATGACTGGAAGCCGGGACCCCAGGGCAGCAATGTCCAGAGGCGGGGCCTAGAGAGCCACTGGGTCCCCAGATGGTGCAGCACTCATTGGTGACAGACCCACATAGCCTTGGAAGGGTATGTGGGGTCCCTGGCCCCTCCCCATCTCTGTCTCTAATTCCTGGTAGCCAGGAGGTGAGCAGCTCTACTCCAGAGGCCCTGTCTGCCAGGAGTTTCTATCTTGGTGTGCGTCTAAAGGCAATGGAGCCAGCCAACCATGACCAAAACCTCAAAGACAGAGCCAAGGATAAGGAGGAACTCCCAGCTCAAACTCAGCTATACTACTTCTGTCACCAAAGAATATGCAACGATTCTTTACTGCCTACCTGCAAGGGAGCAGTGGAAGCCTAATAGCTGAGTGACTCTAAATTAAATAAACTCTGACTCCCCCTGCTTCTTTTGCCTCTTTGGTACAGGAAAATAGCTAGGTCTGTGAGGAAAGCTTCTCAAGTAAGTCCACTGGTCCAAAACTCCAAATCTTTGACTTCACAAGTGCTCCAAGTCAGGAAGCTGGGAGGCCCGGCACAAGCTCAGTATTCTCCTCGAGCACCTCCAGCATCGCTGGCCCACCCAGCACTAACACCTCAGCTGCTCTCCAGGACAGCAGCAAGTGACTGGACTTCACCTCTTCCTCTCCTCACACTGAGGCCCTGTCTCAGGCCCATGCTGTTGCCTCTCAGATTGCTTCACGCTGAGTTGCTTGAGATCTTTAGCAGGGATCCCTACATTTCTAATGAATTGCAGACAAGGCTGATATGTATGGTGGTCAAATACTGCTCCATGTTACAGTCCCTAGAAGAACTTTTATGAATGTTGGTGCCCAGGCCAAGGCACACTGCCTACTCACAGTGTGGGCTGGAGGTAGCGCAAGACTTAAAGCACCTCTTCAACGTTCCTCAGGTATTGGGCATGGTGGTACACGCCTGTACTTGTCATCCCTGAGGCTGAGGCAGGAGGATCCCTGCAAGTTAAAGGCCAAGCTGGGCTACATACCGAGTTCAAAGCTAGCCTGAACTGCATAGCAAACCTTGTCTTTAAAAAGTTCCTCCAGTAACTCTAACACGTAGCCAGCTTCAGATCATTGCTTAACATCAGCATTTCTCCCATTCTCCTGTGCAGCCTATTATCTGCAGAGCTGTATCCCAGAGTCTCTGACTCCAGGCCTGGATAAGGCACAAGAAATGCATTCCCAGTCAGCTCCCAGGCCTCTAAGGAAGCAGGTGACCAGGTGACACACACACTAAGGGCCCTCCTTGGTTTGCTGCTCTACAAGGACCACATTGAGTCTCTGAGTCCCTGAGTCTTGGAGTGAGTGGATCCTACATTCTGGCCATGTGCTCAGCATTAGTTACAAAGTATGGTGGTTTGGCCAGATCAAGTTTTTAAAAGTTGCTGGGTGTGGTGACATGTGCCTGTAAGTCTAGCACTGGGGAGGCTGAGGCAGGAGGATCATCATGAGTTTGAGGCCAACCCAGGCTACACAGAGTTCAAGCCAAATTGAACTACACAATGAGACTTTGTCTCAAAAAAAAAAGTTTCTTCTAACTGCTTCAAGATTCAGAACCTATTATTCCTTTTTCAAAAGGAAATGCCCCAACAAAGGTCTAATACCTCACTCTGCCGTGCTTGGCCTGATCTGCACTGGCCTATAGATCTAAAGAAGTGAAGTTTCAGTGGTCTGACTTGTGTGTAGTGAACATTGTCCTCCTGCTCATCAGTGCTCCTTCCTCCACGGAGCTGTACACCCCCAGCCACCAAGCTCTCTGAATGCTCACCCATTCCTATGGCTCCTTCCTTAAAATAACACTCTTTGGGGCTCAGGGAACAGCTCAGCAGTAGCACACCCATATGCACAAAGCCTGGGTTTCAGCCCCCAGCACTGCAAACAGGAGACTTTTCCCAGATGCCTACAACTTACCCAGTAAGATTGGTACAACACTTCATCTCCAGAAGTCCAGTCTGGTCAAGGGCACAAGCATAAATATCAATGCAGTGACCATTCGAGGCGGTTCGATGAGCAAGCGTCTCGTAGTGCTGTGGAGGGGAGGAAGAGGAGGAAGAGGAGAGGAAGGAGGATGATGAGAACAGCCTTAGCCACAAGTCCCTCCACACCTCAGCACAGCAGCCATCACTCTGTAGTCTACACCGCACCCTGGATGCAGCGCAAACCCACACCCACCTTGGTTGCCTTTTTCATGAATCGTGCATTGTCTTTCTCAATATCATGCCAGGAACGAATGGGAACCTTTAGCTCATCTCCAACCACCATGCCGGGCCCTTGCGTTGGGGGCCCACCCGTGAACAGCATGATCCTGGCTCCCGTGTTTGGAAAAGTTCCCTGCAACAGTGAACAGCAGGACATCAATGGGAACAGCCCCACTTCCAAGCGTGGTTTCATCTTCCCTGGAGAAATACTCCAAAAACGACCTTTTTGGCATTTTTCTGATGTGTGCCCTTTTCAGCTATCAATACCAGCAATACTACAGAATCATGCAGGCAAAGGTACAGAAACACAACACATATTCTCTCCCAATCTGAAGGCTTTATACACTTCATTAATTTACTGTGAGCCCCTGTCGTCACTCGAATTCATTTTTTTTTTTAATTATAAAAAGTTCTGGTATTTCCAAAACACTGAGGAGCCCCCTCACTGTGGAAAATAACTAACATATTTTCTGATACACAGCACAATGGGACAGCCTAGGTCAAATCTTTGGAAAGATTTTCAAAAAGAGCCAATAGATCAGTTTCTAGGACCACGCTTCCATGGTTGACCGTAAGTGCTGATTACCTCCAGCAAGCCGACAGCAATGGACAGTGCAACCCCCGTGGATCGCAGAGGCCTCTTCCCCTGAGTGACTGGCCACGGGTCCCTCTGCAGCTCCCCAAGGAGATCAGTGAGGGTCATGTCAATCTTGTGAACGGGCTGCAGAAAACTACACAATTTGGGGAGGACACAACAGTGGCTTAATGAAGTACTGCAATTTGCAACTATCGCTGACACGTAGTAAGTGCTCTAAAAGATAATTATTTAGAAGAGAAAAAACTTAGAACTTTTCAAGTGATCTCTGACTATAGGCACAAAATAATTCAGGGCAATTTTGGGAAAATGTATTCATTTATTAATCATCTGACTGACGGAAAGGTCTCACCACATGTCCAGCCTGGCTCTGATCAGGGCTATGGTGCCCAGGCTGGCCTTGAACTCAATCTTCCTGCCTCGGCAGGCTGAGCAATACGATACAGGCATGTGTCATCACACCTGGGTGAGGAATACAATTCAATCTAATAATTGGTAATTTATATATGTAGCATAGGAAAAAATCAATTCAAAAATGAACAGATAGGTTTAATTAAATTTTAAGCAGCGAAGGAATCCTAAGGACAGGTCCAGGGGGAGTTCAGTCGACAGAAGGTCCCTCTAGAGGCAGTTGGCATCATGCTAAAGGTTCAGTTCGTGCTTCTCCTTAAGACTTACAAGTAATCCTGGCAGTAATACTGGTTTCTTACCAGAGCAAGAGGACATCTCCAGCACACTTCTCATTCTAGTTTTATAGAAGACAGAAGGATCAAAAAGACAATGGAGCTTGTCATGGTGGCCTCCCCACAGTCAGGAGAATCAGGCAGGAGGACTGTTTCGAGTTCAAGGACAGCCTGGGCTACAGGGTGAGTGAGGCAAGGCCAGCCTAAGCTACCTAGTGAGATCCTGTCTCAAGAAGCAAAAAGAAGACAATGACAAGCCTGGTGCGGTCGCATATGCCTGTAATCCAGCACTCTGGGAGACTGAGAAAGGAGGACTGCAAATGTGAGTCCAGCCTGGGCAACAGAGCCACTCAACAAGACTGTATCAAAATGAAGGGGATGGGGATATAGCTTGGCAGTCTAAGTGCCTGCCAGCCAAGCACAAGGACCTAAGCTCAATCCCCAGCATCACATTCCATGCCATCCCATGCCAGCCCTAGAACCCTGGGCAAGCCATGCTGGCCACCAAAACCAGGTGTGGTGGAACATGCCTATAATCCCAATGCTAGGGAGGCTGAGACAGGACTGCTACAAGTCTGAGATGTAAAAAAGACATACGTGTGTGTGTACATACATTTTATAAGCACAATATATTCATTGGGGGAAAGAAAGTTCCTGTTCAAGAGAGGGCAGGAGGGGCACCCCTGAGCAGATGGTGCCCCAGAAATAAATAAATTTTAAAAATAAATAAATAAAAATGAAAAAGAGTCTCAGAGAAAGCTCCCTGTGAAGGCCCTAAGTCACAAAAGCATTTGACAAAACCCCAGACACCGACAAGGCCCAGCGATGCTCTTCCCCCTCCCTGGCTGCCCCCATACTCACCACAGTCTGCCTAACACCAGCCCCATCTCTCACCTGCTGGACACGAAAGGATGTGCCTGAGGCTGTGCAGGTCTCGCTTGCTGCATGGGCATGGCTGGCTTGGAGAGGCCCAGCATGTCCTAAAACACAGAAGGAACCTCAGTTCCTGAACAGAAGAAGTTACCGGCTGGTTACATCATTAAGAAAAATCCTTATTCCTGCTTCTGTAGAAACAAGGGACAAACCTGTATTTGCTTGGCGGTTAAATCCTTGGTCCCGCGGAAGACATAACTTTTGGAGATTCCTTCACAGCTCAGCTCATGAACCTGCACCATCCTGCCAAAAGTGATGAGGCCCACTAGGGCCTCTGGAGGCAGGAGGCTCAGGGACATCTGCAGGGACTCTTTGAGGGCCTGGAGGTCATCTTCCTCCAGGCACGTGTCCACCACGTAGAGGAAGATCAGTGGGGCCTGAGGACCTCGCTATAGGCAAAGGAGAAAGCATGATGATCAATACACAGATATTACATAGATCTGGCCATTTTTAAAGCAAATCAGACACAAAATAGCAATCTTCATCTACACTTACTATCGAGGGAAAAGGACATAAGGACATCTGCACAAACCTCCGCTGAGCTCACTGGACTCAGATTCTACTAAAACACCCTACCCATCAAAACCAGAAGCTCTGAACGCTATGGGCTGCAGTGTTCTAGGTCCTGGGACACATCAGTTACTAGAAAAACAGACCCCTACCTGACTCAAGAAGCCAATTTTCTGGGATGGGGAGATTATGAGGACAGTGACCGTGATGAATGTGGAGGGAGCAGGTTCATGTTATCAGAGCTCACAGCAGCCTCAGCAAGAGTCACACTGGAGCAAAACCCTGGAGACGAGGAGGGAGGGAGCAGCACAGGTGAAGAGGAGGAAGCCCAGCCCTAAGGAAAAAGCAGGTACCGAGGCCACTTGGTGTGGAGGTGCCCACTGCACTGAGCAAGGCATCAGTGAAAATCGAGGTTGGAGCAGTCACTCAGAGCCAAGAGACTGGCTCTTGCTCCGGGTGGGAAGGGCGCCATCACCACACTGGAGGTTTCTGAACAGGGAAGTGACATATGTTTTTCTTTTAGTATCTTAATTTTTTTTTTTTTTTAATGTATTTGGTACATGGCCTCACTCTGCAGCGCATACTCATTGAGATCCTCCTTCTTTCAGCCTTCCCAGGACTGGGATTACAGGCATGCACCACCACACCTGCACTCTTTTTAAAACTTTTATTGTATAATAAATCTATTTTAGGATAAAAACATAGAAAATGCAAATGCAGATAAGCAAAAAATATGAGGAACAGGAAAGTTAGTGGAACTCAGAACTCAGGACCTTGTGTTTGCCAGACAGGAACTGTGCCCTCTAGCTATATCCCCGGCTCACATATATTTTTAAAGTTAAAGTGAAGAATAAAACACAAAGCTGGGTAAGGTGGCACACACCTGTTATCCCAGCACTGGGGAACAAGAGGCCAGACTGGACTACATAGAGACCCTGCCTCTAGAAACCAAACAAACAAAGAAGAAAACACAAATTACAGAGCTGGGCAGGTGGCTCCGTGGTACAGTGCTTACCTGGCAGGCACAAGGCCCTGGGTTCAGACCCAGTATGCAAAAACAAAGTAATAAAATACAAACAGCAATGTTAAAATTGAGAGCAGTTTGCAGACAGATAAAGTAATTGCAAGGGTTGTGGCTGACCCAGGATAGGCAATGGAGGGAGAAAGGGTAGATTCCAAGTAAATTTTAAATACTGAGACAATGGGATACTATTCTAGATTAATTTGGGGTGTGAAAGGGAAAAGTCCAAAACAAGGCTAAGTCTTCTAAACTGAACTAAATATGGAGTTGGATCAACTAAGATAATCAGTTCTGCCTTTTCACAGCCTTCTGTCAAGACCTGAAAACACTGCCCAACTTTTACACCCCCATAACCTCACATGTAAGACCTGCTGCCCACACAACTTTTGGCCCCTGTAGGGAAAGGTCACAGACTTTGAAATCTTGAACAGATTTCAAGAGAAAAATCGCTCTTTCGCGTCCTTCTTTCCAAAATGACGAAAGAAAGAAGGAACAACTGTCGTGCAAAATGGGCAGTGGTCAAGTGCAGCCTATTCACTGCATGAACTGCACCCAGTGCGTACCCAAGGGTAAGGCCATTAAGAAGTTTGTCATTTGGAGCATACTGGAGGCCGCCGCCATCAGGGACGTTTCCAAAGCAAGTGTCTTCAACAGTTATGAGCTTCCCAAGCTGTACATGAAGCCGCATTACTGTGTGAGTTGTGCTATTCACAGCACAGTCAGAAATCAATCTCATGAAGCCCACAAGGACCAAACTCCCCCACCCTGATTTAGACCTGCTGGTGCTGCCCCTGACCTCCACCAAAGCCTATGTAAGGGGAGCTGGTCTTAACGGAGCAAAGAAAACTCTCTTGAAAAAGAAATAATAAATTGAATGTTGTACTTAAAAAAAAAAGAGAGAGAAATCAAGTTTTAATACTATTTGGTAAACACAAGATGCTGAAGTTACCTGTACCACATACTCAATTGTAGAGAACTGGGGCATGAGCTCAGCAGGCTGGTTCACCTCGGATATGCCTGCGTACGCAGGAGGAAACTGCAAGGAGAACGCAGAACAATGTTCAGTGGGGGCAGAGGGTGCTCGGGTCACACCTGTTATTTCCACTACGGAAATGGCCACAACTTGACCACTGCTAATTCTGAACACACTAATTAGTGTTTAAGTGCTGTCCTATAGATTAAAGGCTGAGATTCACCTGCCTCACCAACAGTACGTATAGGAGATGAAAGCCTTTAGTTAGGTTTATTTTGGTGCTTATCAATTAGTATGTTCAGTGTAGGAAAACTGGCAATTTCAGGAAAAGAAAGCAGAGAAATATCCTCTCCCTTACAGGCAGCTGCTGTGAACATCTTGGCCCATTTCCCTCTAGATTTTTTTCTCCTTAAGTTGGGATCACTCTCTACACAAAATTTTGGAAATGCTTTTTGTACTTAACAGCACAGACATTTTCTCTTTTAGGAAATAAAAAACTGGAAGCATTTCAAATTCATAGTTTGTGGGCAGACTTTAATCCTAATACTCCTCGGTTTTGAGGTGGCTCAGTAGAATAAGCGCTTCCCCGGCAAGGACAAGAGTCTGAGTTCAATCCCTGGTTCCACAAAAAAAAAAAAAAAAAAAAAAAAAACTCCTTGGTTTTTCAGGACAAAAGCTGAGGTGTCTCTCTCCAAGTATATAGGGGATCATTGCAGGCCAATAAGCCTTGAGTGAATAAATCCAAGTCTTGCCCAGCAGATGACAGGCAGATACAGGGCGGCAGGGCCAAGACATAGGAGACAACTGGCATCAAGCAGGGCCCTGGGAGGGGTCTCAGCAAAGCCAGCAAAATAGCTAAATCCCACACCTGATGAGTGTTTCCAGAGGACAAGCTGCATCCATGGCTAGCACAAAGCATGAAGGACAGACAGGTAAACCCCAGCCCATGGCCCTTCCCAGCCACCGTCAAGGACCTGCTTACCCACCCAAGGTACCAACTGCAGGGACAGCAGAATCCCAATTCCTCCAGGGGCTATCTCTCATCTGCTAGCTCACCGAGGGCTTCCTCAGGCTGTCTGCCCTTAGCCTGCACACCCCTGAACCACACCTGTCATCTGTCACTGGGCAGATGACGGACTCGGGCAACACCCCAGCACCACGCACTGACACATACCCTGTATACTATTCTACCATGTCACTTTCATTTTGAACTCAAAATTTAATTCTCACAGCAGCCCAGAGTAGCACATGCAACACTGTTAGCTTAATTTTCAAGATGAGGAAATCGATATACAAGACAGTGACTCATCCAAGTTTACTCTGGAAGTAAATAATAAATCTGACTCAGCAGCATAAGCACCTGCCTGGCAAGTGCAAGGCACTGAGTTTGATGTCCCATACTACAAATAATAAAATAATAACAATAATAATAATAATGATGATGATCTGAGAATCAAACCCAAGTACTTCAGATAGTCCTAGATTTTAACCAGCATGCAAGCCCACTTTAAAATTTTATGATAAATTACATTAAACACAGACATCAATTCTGAATATAATAAGATGTGAGAGTTTTTTTTCCCTTTTGGTAGGCAGTTGTTTTGTTTTGTTTTTGAGACAGTCTCACTATGCAGTTCAGGCTGGCCTTGAACCCGTGGTGATCGTTCTGCTCCAGCCTCCCAAATGCTGGGATTATACACCCAACTGTTTTTTATTTTTAATTTAATCTGTTTGTGGAGCTGGAGATTGAAAACAGGGCCTCCTGTTGGTAGGCAAGTAGTCTAAAACTGAGCTACATCTCCAGCCTTTTTATTTTTAGTTTCTGATATAGGGTGTTTTTAAATTGCCCAGGATGGCTTCCAACTCAGGATCCTTTTGCCACAGCCTCCCAAGTAGTTGAGATTATGGGTATGCAGAGCTGTGCCTGGCTGCTGGAAGTTTCTTAAAACTCAGAAATGAGTATTGGATTCTGTCACATGCTGGAACACTTCTCATGGTAAAGATTAGGCACCTCCCATTTCCAGCTACTAAAATGTTTGATAGATTTTTCCCTGTCTCTCTCTCTCTTTACTGTTACTATAGTAAAGTATAATAATTTTGAACTGTTCTGGCAAGTTCTGTCATTTTATAGCCTCACGGGGTTTTAATTTTTCTCTGCAAAATGGGAGAAAATGACAGTTGTCCCACCACACATACTTATAAAGCTAGAATATACCAGCATGTGGGAAAGACCTGGCCCAGAAAGAGGGCATATGCTTGAATTCAGTTTACCTGCTCTTCCTCTCTCTCCAGGCAGGGCCTCTCTTTATTCCTCCCTGCCTCCCAGTGAGGAGTGTGGATGGCACCTCAGCCAACACCAGACACTCCACAAAGACCTGAATCTAAGAGAATGGCTGGCAGTCATGCCTGCCCCTCCAAACCACAGCACTTCTAAACTTCCTTGTTTTGTTTTTGAGACAAAGACTGGTCCTGAAATCCTACCTTGGCCTCCTAAGTACTCAGATTATGGGTGCACCACCATACCCAGCTAAGTGCAAACCTCTATATTCTTTTGCAGTTCTGGAGATTGAACTTAGGGATACTCTACCACTGAGTTACATACCCAGCTTTTTAAAATTTTAAGACAGGGTCTCATTAAGTCTGAGGCACTCAAGCTGATCTCAAACTTGTCATCCTCCTATCTCAGACTCCTAGGTTGCTGAGATTACAGACATGTGCCCCCACACTTGGCTATCTATACTTCTGAATCTCTCACAGAGAAAACTTTACTTTTACCCATCCTGAGGCCGAAACATAGGTTCTCATTCACGTGAAGCATGTGCCTTCGCACTAAGCTACCTGCCCAGCCCCTCACAGAAATATATCCTAAACAGAACCTTCTAGTTTCTGAACCTGTAGGAAGTCATCAACTATGTACTGCTCACCACTATCTTTATGTGCTATATCTGAGAATGAGACTAATTATGATCAAACGCATGAATAAATAATACATCTTATTAACAGCTTAAGAGCTGTTGGAACAGTATACATCTTGGTGTGATTTTTCTCTAACAACTGTACTTAGGGTATGAGTTCTCTTTCTTTTTTCTTTTTTTTGGCAGAACCAAGGATTGAACTCAGGCCCTTGCGCTTGCCAGGGAAGTGCTGATTCCACTGAACCATCTCCCCAGCCCTATGAGTTCTTTTTCTTTTTCCCTTTTTTTTTTTTTTGTGGCCAGCTTAGCCCACCCTGGAGGCAGGGGTGGTGCAGCATATGATGCCAGGGATCAAATTATAGTCCTTGCTCTTTGCCTAAGCCTGCCTAAGCAGGCACTTTAGACCACTGAGCCATCTCACCAGCCCGTTTGGTCTGATTTATAGACCATAAAACTCACCCATTTTAAGTCATGATTTTTAGTACATGGACTGCATGATCATCACTACAATAACATTTGAGGCATTCCCAGCAGAGAATAACAGTTAGTTATAGAGAGGCCATGGCCTGGGGTATCCCTTAATGGTAGGGCATGTCCAAAGGCCCAGGTTGGAGCCACAGCAACAAAACAAAACGAGAAATCACTTTTTCATGTGAGGGTCTTTGAATTTTTTAATTTTATAAATCAAAAATAAGCTCAGCAATGACATACTTGGATCCTAAAGTTAGATCAGAAAAGGAAAACTGACATCCACCGCCCAATTAGAATATGCTATAGTCAACTGAAATATGAACCATGACCTGTTTTCTTCACTTCCACAGATAATGCTCAAGAAGAGAATTCCACAGGCCTTCATGACAAATAAGCAGGCCCCAGACAATGAAGCCATGCGACAAAAAAATCCCAAGTGTTCCGGGTAAGCAATATTGTGCTTACCAAAGCCATCCCTCGGAGTCAGCAGATACTGCTGCCTACCAGCAAGGGCAAAGAGTTATGTTCACAACTAAACATTTTCACAGTTCAACAAACATAAAACAAATAACCTATTTTTAAAAATAGTTCACATACCTGGTTTCTTTGGAAACAGAAATTACAAGCCCAAAGTTTTGCTTGATAATCAACCTGACTGTAAAAAAGAAAAATTCCATCAGAAGGTAGCGTTCTTACTTTTAAAGCATTCAAATGCAAATGAATGAACTCAACTAACCTGACTTCTGTCTGTATATGTGTACATAAAGACAAAAGCTGGCAAAGCTTCGCTGCAAGTAGAGAGCTAGCTGATTAAGTATACCAACAACTTCCAGCAAAGGCTGCAGTGAAGAATGAGTAAATCTTTTTTTCTCTCTTTAGCTTTAGTTTCTTGAGAAAAAGTCTCACTATGTAGTTCAGGCTGGTCTTGAACTTACTACATTTATATAGCCCAGGATGGCCTTAAACTCATAGAATTCCTCCTGCTTCAGCCTTCCAAGTGCTGGAATTATAGGCGTGCACCACCAGGCCTGGCTTTTTTTTCTCTTTTCTAATTCCCTAGACAATTTTTAAATGTCTTGACTACTAATACAAGAATAAACTAAAAAATGTCACCTCGTTTTGTGGGGCCGGGGATTTAGCTCAGCAGTACAGTGCCTGCCTGGAAAGCCTGAGGTCATAAGTTCCACTGGGGTTGGGGGGCTGTGATTATTTCAACCTGGTGTGGCGGTGCACTCCTGCAGTCCTAGCTACTCAGAAGGCTGAGACAGGAGGACTACTTGAGCCTACAAGTTCAAGATGACAATAAGCAATACAGGGGCCAGGGAGATGGCTCAGTGGAATAAGCACTTCCCTGGCAAGCGCAAGGGCCTGAATTCAATCCCCAGTTCCACCAAAAAAAAAAAAAAAAAAAAAGACACTAAGCAACACAGACACTCTCATCTAAAAAAACAATTAATTTAAAAACTACCCATACATATGAAAAAACTACAGGTCACTATGTTAAGTACAAAAAAATTAGTTGGGAGTGGTGGCACACACCTGTAATCCCAGCACTCAGGAGGCTGAGGCAGGAGGACTGTTGTAAGTTCAAGACCAGCCTGGGCTACAAAGTGAGCTCAAGGTCAGCCTGAGCTGCATAGCAAGACCCTGTCTCAAAAACAAGACAAAAAAAAAAAAAAAAAAAAAAAAATTACACTAAAAGTAAGACTACTTAGAGATTTTTAAAATTACTTAAAAATTTTTTCTGCCTACTATTTCTTTCCAGGCAGGATCACCACACCAGGTTAAGTATGAACATACAGCCTAAAGTTTTGAATGCTCTTAGAAAATACTTTAGAGGACATCCTATGAAGCCTACAGCTAAGCCAAAAGGGAAGTGATAAGCAGCAAAATCAGTGACTTTCAAGTCCACCCCTTCTTCTTCTTCTGCCCCCATTCCTGTATGACTTCAATCTTATCTGGAGTGTGAGACCAGGGAAGTTTCTATGAGCACAAACACCCTAAGAAACTCACCATCAATTACTATTTGTCTCAAAATTGGACAACTTGTCCAAACCAAATGACATGTACAAGAAGTGCACAAAGCTGATAACTTGCTATATTTGCCATTTTAATGTTTTTATGAGAATTCATACCAAAGCGGATTGAGGGCAGCTTTGCAGGTGGGCCTGCTGCAAAACACAGGTTCATACTGTACAGGAGGCAGGTCCAATCGTTCTTTCAAAGGAGTGAGGAGACAGGCCAGCGGGACCACCATTCGTGTGGCCTCCAGACGGCTGGATGGCCACAAATTCCAACTGAAGCGCACGCCATCACGTTCTTCATTCTGCTGAATGAACTCCAGATATGTTGTCATCATCTAAAAAGGAACTAAAGAAAAAGCTTTAGTTGTATCTGAAAAGCCCATCTAAAGCCTGAAAAAGATGGTCTTGTAGCAGTGTTTCTTAAACACCAAGTTAAGAAAGACTCAGCACTCACTGTAGGACAGCAGTATCTACCTTTCCCCTAGCCCCAAAAGTCAATTAGTTTGCACCTGTCTTTTACTGCTGCTCTTTTCTCAATTCTTCTCCCTAGCACTTAAAAAATTAAAGTGGAAGGTTAACAATGATTTGACCATCTCTAATGCCATAGGACTTACTACTATTTTAAGCCTCCTCACGGATCTCACCTCAACTCAGACAAGGCTCTGCCCACAGGGAAGTCTTGAACCCTGTTTCCACACCTATCTTTCTCTCTGATACTCTTCCTTCCTTACCCAACTAACATAAGTACTGTATTAAACATTAGGTTCCAAGTAACAGTGATTTTTTTGGTGTCCCTTTCCCTTCTCATTTTGTTAACTATGGAGATGTATCAGTATATCCTGTCTGAGTCCAGTCCATTGAAGAATCAGTTCTGACCTAAAGTCTTTCTACTTCTATCACCAAAATGACAGAGAAAAGTTTATTATGCCAAGTCACAACTGGACCTCCTTCCTCACTATGGTTGCTTGTGCTCATGTCCTGTAAGTCTGTACCAAATAAAATAGTCCTCAGACTACTACTTTTTTTGTGTGTTGTGATGGGGATAGGACACAGTGCCTTGAGCATGCAAAGGGAAGATTTCTATCACTGAGCCACATCCCCAGCCAGACTAAGCTGTCAAATGATACCCGATTTCACTGTTTCTATACCTCTTATACAGGCCCTAAAATCTAAGGTTATAACATTCAAACAACTGAGATTCAAGGGAACAAGCCTCTCAAGAAAAGAAGAAAAAAGAGCAAAGTTTAAAATCCATGGTAATTGTGGAAGCCGCCTATATGCCCATTAAACAAGACTGGATAAAGAAAATGAGGTATTTAAAGACAATGGAGCACTACTCTGCCATTAAAAGGTTAAACTTGAATCATTTGTAGGAAGATGGATGCACCTCAAGACCATAATGTTCAGTGAAATGAATCAGACACACGAGCTTAAAAATGGTATGTTTTTGCTTATAGGAGAAACCAAAAGTATAAATAACTCAAAGAGAAAAATAAAAAGGTAACAGAAATAGGGAGAGAAAACTTTTGGAAATGTAAAAGGGACTAAGAGATACAGGAAAAAGGAGAACGGAAGGGACTATATTGGAATTAAGCTGTGTTCCATACATGTACCAACTCCCCACAGTGAATGTGTTCATGAAGCGGCACAAACATGTACTAATAAAATGTTAATCTGTCATACTAATGTGACCATCATGCCTTCATGCAGTGCTGGGTAACAACTGTCTCCATGTCACTCTGAGAAGTGGATTAAGGTAATGATATCACCCAGCTAGAAAAGCAATCAGTTATTCTACTACAAAGGACCCAGGCAACAAAAATTCCAAATGTGTGGTCCAGCTCTTAAGACCTATCTGGTATTCCTGGCAAGAACAGGAATATGAAACACTGAATACAAAGAGACTTTTCTGCAGCTTCCTGGAGAGTTCAGGGACACACTGGTTGGGAAGGACAGCAAGTTCTAACGCCACAACTATCAGCAAGTATTACAGGAGCACTCCCCTCTCAACATAGTTTTGATTATCTACATATTAAAACCATTTCCTTCCCACTGCCACCTTCTCTTACTCCTCCAGACCACTGATTTTTTTTTTTTTTTTAGAACAGGGTGTACAGGGTCTCACTGCGTAGATCGGACTCGTAGTGATCCTCCTGTTTACAGCCTCCCAAGTGCTGGGATTACAGGTGTGCGCCACCAAGCCCAGTCTCAAACCACTGATTTTGAACCAGGGACACACAATAAAAACTTGTGAGGGTCACTAATCCTCGGAAGTTGCACGCGAAACCATGTGCAGGAGACAGTGTTCATCCTTCTAGGAGATTAGTCTGTGGCTTTTATCACGGACTAACAGGGCATCTGAGAGGTCAACAGCTTAATGAATGAAGTGATGAGTGAGGGAAATGCCTGGAGAGACACTGCAGGGACATCCATCCGGAAATCTGACCATGCTTATCTCGCTGAGACATAACTTAAGACACTGAGAACCCGCTTCGACAAGATTATGAAAAGTGTAATCCTAGTTGGAAGCCTGAAGACCGGGCTCAGCTTTCCACGTCACAAAACAAACCTCCCACGCGTTTCAATTATAAAACGGGGGTGGGTCCTGGACGCCCGGCCTGATGGGGATGGCTTCTCTTTCGCAGACTCCTGGGTCATCACCTCCCTCCGGCTCCCCTGCCAGCCAGGAAAAGGGCTCATCCCAAAAGCAGCCCACCTCTCCCTGGCACTTGGTTTTCAGCCTTCTGTTGCCCGTGCCCGCCGCTCACCTGGCCAGCCCCGCTCACCTGTCCCGAGACGTACTTGCCCACAGCGGAAAAAGTCCGAGTCCGAGTCCGAGTCCGAGTCCGAGTCCGGCTCCGGCTCCGGCTCCGGCTCCCTCCAAGTCCAGCTCAGCTCTCAGCCAATTGGCCAGGACCCATGATGTCACTTATGGAGAAGTACATTAGCCAATCAAAGGGCGCATCCGGGCAGGAGCGTGGAAGTGACACATTCAAAGAAGCCACGCCGCCATGTTGGAGGAGGGCAAAACAGTATCATCCGGCACTTCAAAACCACATTTTCCCAGAACGCTCGCTTCCTTAAATCTACCTCTTAGGGTTTTAGATTCAGAAAACTTTGGTGACATCCGGGCCGCTCTCTAGATATAGTCAGCACTCTTGAAAGGGTCGCCCCTCTACATTATGACGTCAGTGTGCGTCAGTGGGAAGCCCCTCTCAGCGCCTTAGATACGGGGAAGCAAGTACGATGACGTGTATCTCCGGCATAGGAGCTGCGCCGCCGGAGGAACCCGAGGCTGCCGGGAAGAGCGCGTCGGGGCGAAGGGCGGGTGTGTCCCGGTGCGCCTGCGTACTTGCTGTAGGCGCTGTGTCCTTGTCCGTAGGGGTTAAGTACCACAAATCTAGCTCAACAGCACAGCAGATTTCCTCTTCTCACTTGCTGTAGCGGCTTTCCAGGGAGACCAGCATTGGCACGGTCTCTACGTGACTCCCTGTCATCCTTTAAACAAGGAGATCTGAGTGACTGAACTGTCGTCTTTCCACACGTTGGAAGGGACAAACAGTAGTTCACTGCGAAGAATGAAACCGTCTGTGTGGCCGGGGAGATGGCTCAGTGGAATAAGCCCTTCCCTGGCAAGCCGCCAAAGGCCTGAGTTCAATCCCCGGTTCTGCCAAAAAAAAAAAAAAAAAAGGATGTAACCAACCATCTGTACTGCAAACACGTACGAACAAAAATAAAACTAAAGGAAACTAGCCCGTTATGCCTACTCAGACAGGGACCTACTCAGACAGGGACCTTCTGTAACATGTAAACCAAGAAGCTGCCGGGCTCCTCTAATACCAGCTGAGAGGAGACAAGAGTATTGTTATGAGTTCGGGACCAGCCTGAGCTACGGGTCCAGCCAGAGCTACAAAATGCAGCCAGCCTGCGCTGCGCTGCGCTGCATAGGGAGTCAGTACGGTTAACGTAGTGCTCCACGCCCTTCCCGTCCTGTCCAACGCTAGCACCCTCGTCCTGGCGCGGAAGTACAACAGCAAGAGGAGCCGGCCCGCACTCATGGCTGCACCCCGCAAGGCGGTGATCGTCCCCGGGAACGGAGGCGGGGACGTGGCCACCCACGGCTGGTACGGCTGGGTGAAGAGGGCGCTGGAGCAGGTAGGAGACGAGGCTCCCGGAGTCCGCCAGGGACAGCGTGAGCCGCAGGAGCTTCTTCCTCCTGTGTCTCAGACCCTGGCCCTCACGGCTGAGATTTTGGTCAGCAAAACTGCTAGAAGGCTTTTTTGAGAACGCGGTTATTAGAGTAAAAGGAACCATTCAGACCTGCTACGGCCCGTTTTATATCTTCTGCTCCAAATTTTTTTAAAGATTCTATGTAATACTTGATATATACAAAGGATGAATGCAACACATAAGTATAAACCAAAAAACATGTAAAAAACCTACTGCAGTGAATCACGAAAACATCCTGATATTCTTCATTTGCTTCTCAAAACCCATGTGTGTACCCTCTAAACAATGTACTGTTTAATTTGGCTCTAAGCTTTACCAACGTGGTTCCCCATTATAGGTTGTCTTCCGCACCAGGATTTTGTCTTACATCCCTTTTCCATATTCTGGCAGTTAGAGCGTTTCCTGGGTTAACCCTAGGAGAGAATTTCAGCAGAGTAATACGTCCAGTCGAGTAAATAAATGCAATTTAATAGGCCTCTGCAATAGAATTCAGGGTGTGGCTGAAAAACCACAGGCAGAGCTTCCACCAAAAAGCTCTGTTGGGGTGGGGTGCACCCAGATTTCTATACCAGGCTTCTGTGCTATAAGGTTCATTAACTCCCTGGGGCCCTATGAGCTTGGTTCTAGCTTAGCTCAGTCTGTCTAAAATACTTTCCCTTGTACCCTGTCTATAGATGCATGCATTAGACACAGACACATACACGAAAACACAGTTCTCTGTAGAGATGTAGCAAACTGACTAAATAAGAGAATACACGCAGATGGGTTTTCTAAGGATGGTATATTCATGTGGAATCCGAGAGCACTTACTTAACCCACTTGATTTCATAATACAAGCAAGCAAGCAAGCAAGCAAGCACTTATTCAGTTAATAAAGATATCAGATGTCTCTTTGCATACTAGTAAAGTATTATTTGCAGTTAAGCTCTTTATTACAGCTTTTTTCCTTCTTGTGCTATAGATACCTGGTTTCCAGTGTTTGACTAAAAACATGCCTGACCCAAGTAAGTTTTAAACTTGTTTTTCTTTTATTGCATTTATCATACTTCTTGAGACAGGGTCTCACTAGGTGGCCAAGGCTAACCTCAAACTTAGAGCAATCGTCTCGCCTCAGCCTCCAAGTGCTGGGATTACAGACATGTGCCTCATGATGGGCCTTAAACTTTTTAAATAGCCTAGGTTTGTTGGGTTTTGAATTTACCATTTTGGGGTGCAGAGAAGAGGAGTACCACAGTAGAGGAGCCAAAAATAAATATATAACTACAAATGAATGAGGTAAATAGCTTTGGGAGGAGGATGTAAACCAAAACACATGGAAAATGCTAACCCAAGAAAAACACCTGGGCTTGGTAAAATTTAATTTTAAATTCTGTAAGCAACTTAATTTTCTAGAAGTGGACTTTTCAGGCAAAATCTGTGAGTGTCCTAGTTCAGACAGAGATATGATACAATTTTACAGTCTGAGACCCTAATATTTAAAAATGTAAGGGGCCAGGGAGATGGCTCAGTGGAATAAGTGTTTCCTTGGCAAGTACAAGGGCCTGAGTTCAATCCCCAGTTCCGCCAAAAAATAAAAGTAGGGGCTGGAGATATAGCTTAGCAGCATCTATACCAGGGAGCTCAGTCTGCCTAAAATACTTTCCCTTGTGCCCTGTCTATAGATGCATGCATTAGACACAGACACATACACAAAGATATGGTGTACACAAAAAGCTGGTGTTCCTATTGTTCTGGGTGTGTTTGTGACTTGTCTCTGGAAAGACAAGTTTTAGGATATTGTCAAGAGTTTAAGTTCGAAAGTTGACATTAAAACCTCTAAGTTATACCTTTATTCCCTCAGTTTTTTAAAAAACAATAGGGAAAAACAAAGAAAAATTACTCAAACTACAGATTTAGGTCTTTCAAACGGCAGCAGCACATAAATCTGAGTCTCCCTCCAAACAGCCTCAGCCTGTGGCCAGTTGTGCAGCTTGAAGGAATCCAGAGGCCAGGGAGCAGTCAGTATCTGTAAGAGGGTGGGGTGACATTAGGCCGAGACTGTCCCTGTCGAGTGACTTTCTCACCCTGAACCTCAGTTACAGCCCGGGAGAGCATCTGGCTGCCCTTCATGGAGACGGAGCTGCAGTGTGACGAGAAGACTGTCGTCATCGGCCACAGCTCCGGTGCCATCGCAGCCATGAGGTGCGTGCCCCGGGCACTGCCCCTTCGTGAGCCAAGCTCACCTTTTCCAGTGGGGACCTCAGGGGTACTAACCCAATCTGCCTTAATTCCTTCCTGGTTTGGTTGGGGATCTGAAAAAGTAGTAGCTGCTCAAACTAGGAAGCACTGATCCTTCTCAAACCCTAGCAGCTCTCAGAACTGCAGTACACCCACTCCTTTCTCTCCTGCCAGCTAGAGCACCTGGCCACTCTGCAAGAAACGGTAGACACATCTGCTCTATCTCTAGAACTTGCCATCATCTGATACCCTTATTTCTTGTCTGTCTCCTATCAGTAGAATGTAAGCTCCACAAAGATGAACTTGTTAACTGTGAGACTGAAACCCGAGGAACTAGAGAGCTTGGCATATGGCAGATGCTCCCTAAGTGTCTGTTGGCAGTAGGGACTGTTATCCCTACCTTACCTATCATTACCCCCAGTTCAGGGGTGCTTTCTATTCGAGCACTGTGTCTGCCTATGTAGCTGGGAGCAGGGACTTCCTGGTTGAGCTGGCCTGTTGGGGTTGGCTTCTCCCATGTTCCCTATGCTGGATGACAAAAGATAACAGTTTTATTTGTGTAGCTGCTGGTCCCCAGCAGGCATTCAGGGTATCTATCACATGGCCTGCATATCAGAGAATCTTGCCAAATTCCGCAACCTTTCAGCCAGAGTGATCAAAGCTATGGTAATAGTAGTGCCTTAGAGCACAGAGCTACTCCACTGTAGTACAGTCCTGGCCTACTGGATGTTAATAAGCTGCCAGAGTTGTCTGGAAAAGAGGCAGATTGTATTGCTGCAATCTCACCCAACTTGAGGCTGTGTTCTCAAGCCACTGGGGAAGATTGGCCTTCTTTATAGGATTTTTTTTTTTAAGCTAGCTCAGGCTGCCTTAAGGTGGGACTGGTGAGGTTGTGGAGCTGGGAATCAAACTGCAGTCCCCTGCGCCTGACTTGAGTTTGCCCAAAGAGGTGCTTTAAACAACCAAGCTAATCCACAAGCCCCCTGGCCTTCTCTATAGTACCCCTGAGTTTACTGCAGGGTTGGCAGCAACCTTTTAAGAGCTGACTGCTGACTTCTTAAAGTAAGAAAGGAAAGGAGAAAAGAGATATAAAAACCATCAGAGTAAGGTTTTTTGGGGGGAGGGCAGGAAATGGACACAATCACAGGGGAATTCCATAAATTACTGGTGTCTCACACAGTGAAAACTGCCCTGGCAATGGAGAGCCCTGGAGAGAGAACCTCAGGTGACCAGACCTAATGTCACCAATAATGGCACAGACTGGTTCCATCTCTCAAGAGACAGAGTGGGAAGGACAGGCTGCCACCTAAGGAGTGTGCTTGCCAGGAGTGTTTAATCTCAGTCTAATTATAAGAAAAACAAATTTAGATTAGGGGGTAGTGTACACAACAACTGTCCTAAGCTCTGCTAAACAAGATCAGTGTAAAAAATGGAAAGGTGATAGAAAGTCACGAAAACCAAACAAGTGCATGGTCAGTGACTGGACCCAGAGTGGCAAAACCAGTTTTAAAGGAAATTTTTGGCATAATTGGGAGAAAATAAGCAGTATATCCACACACTCCACATGGCCCTGTACTACTCAATTTGTGCAGCATCTGTGCATTAGTCAGCTGGGTTAGATGCAGATACTATTGTGTCAAAGTTAAATTTGTTGGCTACAATAATGGAATCATGGATATGTCAGAGAACAATTCATTGATAGATACTAAAGCAAGAGTGAACTGAATTTAACAATTCTAGATACTCTTGGTCTTTCTATTTTGCTATAAGTTTGACTTTTTTTTTTTCAAGAGTAAAGAGTTGGGAATAAAAGTGTAAGCCCAAGAACAAAATGCTGACCCAGTGTTTCCTGGCACAGGACACTTCTTGAAAATATCCTGTTCCACACCTCTCCTTAGCTTGGTCCTTGCTGAGCAAGGTAGTATCTTCAGTTAGCTGGGTACCACTTGCTGGGCAGAATACTGGGAACCAGGGACCAAGACCAGTAAGGCTCATGCCTGTCCGCAAAGAGCTGATGGTTTAGTGGGAAACACAGATGCAGCACCAGTGAATAATACAGGGCCATGTGGAGTGTGTGGAAATACAGGTTCGTTTCTGCTATCGCACTAATTCTTCAAGTACGGTTCCCAGACCACTGGCATTAGTCAGCTGGGTTAGTGAAGGTAGCATTATTAAAATGCAGATTCCTGGGCCCCACCTCTAACCCCTCTAGGTCTAATGCTTTGCAGCTTAACCTGGGAATCTGTATGTGAACTAAGATGTGCATGAAAGTGGGGGTGGGGGGTCTGGGGAGATAGCTCAATAGAATAAGCGCTTGCCTGGCAAGCACAAGGGCCTGAGTTCACACCTTGGTTCTGCAAAAAAAAAAAATAGTTGGAGGGAGGCACTTAACAGAAATAATATTATGTAGGTTTTGCTTGTTGGGAAAAGGAATGCAGAAGAGGTCTGGGCTACCTTGAAAAGTAGTAGTTTAGCAGTGTGGTGGTTCACACCTGTAATCCCAACACTAAGAGGCTGAGGCAGGAGGTTCACAAGGTCAAGCACAGTCTGGGCATCTTAGCTATTTAGCAAGACCTCATCTCAAAATTTTAAAACTTCATAAAGGGCCTATGCGTGCACACACACACACACACACACACACACACACACACACACACACACACAGAGCAGGAGCTGGTCAAGCAGCTGTGGTTGGGGCTCTATCTGCAGTCTCCTTGCTATTTTTCCATTAACCTCAATACCCTGTGGTGCCTGTTTCCAGCAAACTCTGACAAGTGAGGTACAGTTTGCTGACTTGTAGGGGACCAGATGTGACCTCTATTGGCTGACCGCACTTCTTCCTCTCCAGGTATGCAGAGACCCATCGTGTCTATGCTATTGTGTTAGTGTCTGCATATACATCAGACTTGGGAGATGAAAATGAGCGTGCCAGTGGTAAGTCTGAAGCCAGAAATCCCCACAAAGCCCTTCTCCTGACAGAGGGCTGCACAGGTTATAAAGCAGGCCCAGCTTTCAGATAGCAGGAGAAAAAAAGATCTAGTTGCACAGAAATGCTTTTCACCTAGCTCTGGGTGTAAGCTAGGTCTGGATGGTGAGCCTCTTTCCAGCCCAAAACCTAGAACTGAACCTAGTCTTCACAAGAGCTACGTATCAGCGTCCAGACACAAAGTGCTTCCGACTCACAGGCCTGCTGTGGTCCCATGTCGGCAAGGTCCCCACAGGGTATTCTAGGGTAGTAGGGCAGGGTGACACCTCTGGGTACTGAGGTTACTTTCACCCCCATAGGATACTTCAACCGTCCCTGGCAGTGGGAGAAGATCAAGGCCAACTGCACTCACATTGTGCAGTTCGGCTCCACGGATGACCCTTTCCTTCCCTGGAAGGAACAACAAGAAGTGGCAGACAGGCTGGGGGCCAAGCTGCACAAATTCACTGACCGCGGCCACTTTCAGAATACAGAGTTCCACGAGCTGATCAGTGTGGTGAAGTCGATGCTGCAAGTGCCCTCATAGTCGAGGGCTCCTGCTATCCACATACCAGTGGAGGGAGGGTGGGGATACACAGAACCCTTACCAGGCATCACACAGTTGCCAGAGGTGTCTGAAAACACACATTTCCATGGGCACTCAAGTCACAAATGGCATTTCCATTTTCCATAGAATCTAAATTTTCCCAAACTGCTGTGACCTACAGTCATACCTCTTTCAGGGTTAAGGGACCTAAAGACAGTTTGTCTGTATTCATCTGATGGAGTAAGTCAGAAATGGAACCCAGGTTTGCTGGTCTCAGTCCAGGTGAAATCTAAACAGGTTTTCATGTGTTGGAGACCTATAATCTCTTCCTCATAGAAATAAAACTTTTTTTTTTT
>PVKA01028176.1:0-29673 GCA_004027165.1 Ctenomys sociabilis
AAAGATGATAAGATAATTATGCTACTAATTTCTATTAGTTCATTGAAAGGAACAGTTTGTGTTTGTGTTGTTTGATCAATTTTGCATTTTGATTAACTACTTTGAAGATAACAATGTGTGATATAATAACTATTGTTAATGTCTTACCATCTTGTTTTGAAATTCTGTGTCATTGTTTTTTTCTCTTTAAAATAAAAATACAAGAATGATGGCTTAAAATATGGCATAAAATTTATGATCTTTGTTATGATTTGTGTGTATTTGTGCTCCTGAAGCCTCATGCTGTCACTGAGGTGCAGTTCTGCAGTTTGTAAGTAATTCATGATCCAAGGCTGGGATTATGTGTCTAAGTACTGCTAGGATTATGGATGTGAATGCTACACCCAGCCTGGGGTGGATAGCCTGACTGTAACATGAGACACAGAGAGAAATAGACTTGCTCTCTGTTGCCACTGTTGTTACTACTCCTTCCTTTTTCTCTCTTGCTCTCTGCTGCTGCCATGAAAGGTTGTTCTCTGCCATATGTCTCTCTGCCTTGGAGCCAGCTGAGTATGGACAGAAACCTCCAGTAACCGTGAGCTAAATAAACCTTTCCTTCCTTCATTTTGGGTGTCGGGTATTTGTCCCAGCAATGAGAGAAAAGTAACAGAGACAGTCTTCCAGACACAAAAATTTATAATGCTTTCAATTTATAAGGGAAATAGCTCAGTGGCTTAAGTGCCTGACTGACAAGGACAAGGTCCTGAGTTAAATGCCCAGTAATGCAAAAAATAAAAATAGAAACCAAATGATGTGGTGAACAGACTTGTTCCTCCCATTTCCCAAATTAATCAGAATATGACATTCAACAATTGATTTACCAGTTTCCAACTGATATTTCATTTGCTAATACAGCACAAGTTGACTAGCACAGAAACTTCACTTAAGAACAAAGCAGATATTCCAAATGAAATATTGGATTTTCAAAACAGAGAACTACATAGTTCTAAATCTTAGGATTTCAGAAAGATTTACATTTGCCTCAATATGGCAAAGAAAAACAAAATGGTACTGCTGATGCCAACATTGCACCATGATGGAAATATTCTAGGGAAACCTTGACAAAGTAGAACCCTAAGATGGAAACTTTCTACAACAAAACCAAAGACTGAGTAGGTGTTGATGAGTTACACAGCAATTATTATGTCACTTGGAACACAAAGCATTGGCCAATGGTTGTGTTTTACTTGATCCTAAACATGTGTAGCATAGCTTGATAGTTAACAAGGAAAGTAATGCATGCAAAACAGCATGGAAACCCAAGCATGGTGCCATATGCCTGTAATCCCAGAACCCAGGAGGCTTACACAGGAGGATCACTGTGAGTTCGAGGCCAGCCTGGGCTACATAAGGGCATTCAAGTCCAGTCCAGTCAGTGATACCCTGTCTGAGAAAAACAAACAAAAAATGCCAGAGAAATTTTCTTAGAGGATTGGCAGTGGAACTCATAAGGGACTGTACAGCAGAGGAAAAGTAAAATATTTTCACCCAGACAACTACCCCCAAAATTTTTTGATCATTCTTAGTGAGCTGACAGTTGAACAAGCAGACACAATGCCCCAAACACCTACTATGATGGTAGGAATGCCAACTGTACAATAGAGGACAAGAAAATAAAACACATGTGCTGTTTGTTAGTGTAAGTGATACTTATATATGAACTATGCAGTTTTCATCTGTTTCAAGACTGCCTTGGGTGTGGAATTGAAGCAAAGATTATTTTTGTTGCAGAATTCTATTGCTGTTTTCATTACAGTTCCCACAGGTTCTTATTTCTGATGATATATTTTTTTTTAGATGGAACTGGGGATTGAACTCAGGCCCTTGCACTTGCCAGGGAAGCACTGATACCACTAAGTCATCTCCTTGGCCCCTCTGCTGACAGAATCTCTTAGATTCTGTAAGCAAGAAAACAGCTGATGTGAAAATGTTGCTGTCTATTCTAAACATTCATAACACATCTGATATTTTATTTTATTGATACCCTATTTCCCTGCTAAGTGCATGTTGTACAACATAGTAAGAAACTCTTCACAAAACACGAAGAAAAGAGAGATGATAAGAATGCCCTGACTGTGGCAAGCACAAGGTCTTCTGTTCAATCCCTGGTACGGAAAAACAAAACAAAACAAAAGAATGGCCTTCCCCGTAAGAAAGGAAAGCTAAGCACATGTGCTGCCAGCATGAATGAGGTGTGTGAGGGGGCTTGCAGTGGTCACGTGTGAAGCCTGCCTTGGGTGCAACAGATGAAGGAAAGATTATTTCTGTGGTAGACATTTTTTGTGTTTGTACTGTAGCTGACACAGGTTTTTATTTCTGATGTTATTGCTTATGTTTTGTAAACATGCACACACCTGATATGAAAATATTTACGTCTATTCTAAACACTCGTTACACACTTGAAAGTTTATTTTATTGACATTATTTTCTTATTGTCTAAGTGTAATCATTGAAGTAAAGATTTTGTAGAGTGAAAAAAATCAAACAATAACAAATGGTTTAAAAAAACAGGCTAGTGAGACTACGAGGGAAAAGAAACCCTTCTCCATGGTTGGTAGGAGTGTAAATTGCCACAGCCTAAAGCAGCACCACAACAACTTAAAAAAAAATGAAAATTACAATTTTAATTTGACCCTCTTCTAAGATTTTTCCACAAGAGTTAAAATCATCACACTATGCATACTCATGTTATAGCAGCACAATTTGTAATAACTAAGTCTTCAGAGCAGCCAATTCAGAAGCACCAGGATGAATGAATAAAGAAAATGTGGTTTTTATACACAATGAGTGCTACTCAGCCATAAAGAAGAGTAAACTTGAGGTAAATGGATGCACCTTGAGACAATAATTTAAGTGAAATACAACAGACACATAAGTTTAAATAGCTCATCATTTCCCCATGTGAGAAATGCAAATAAATTAGGAGCTAAATGCACAATAGATATTAAGAATTAGAAAAAAAAAGAATTAGAAAATCCTTTTTTAAATGGGAATAGGGGCAAGAGATGGGGAGGGAAAAAAGAAAAGAAAGAAGAAAGAGGAGGAGGAGGAGAAGGAGAGGAGGAAGAAGAAGAGGAGGAGAAGGAGGAGGAAGAAGAAGAGGAAGAAGAGGGAAAAGGGTAAAAAAGAATTAAGATGTGTTTTGTACAGGTCTACACCTGCCCCCATGAACATGATCATTATGGACTACAAATGTGGACTAATGAAATAAATACATTTTAAAAACATTTCCCGGGGCTAAGGAAATGGCTCAGTGGAATAAGCGCTTCTTCCCTGGCAAACACAAGGGCCTCAGTCCAATCCCTGGTTCCATCAAAAAAAAAAAAAAAATCCTAAATGATTACGAGGAAGACAGTGGAATGGTAGAGGGAAGGAGGGAGACACAGACAGACAGACCCAGAAAACACCCACATCCCAGGTGGAAACTTTCTTTTCTTGGTTCCCCATGTGCTCACATGCAAGGGCTCACAGCAGCACACAGGTGCATGAGCACCTGGATTCGATGTGAGGTCTCACCGGGTCTGAAAAGCACCTCACTTTAAAATTCCCTTTGTAAGGAAAGGTGAGTTGTAGGTCAAGTCTTAGACAGTACTGAGTGCTACCAGTGCTGGGTTCGAGGTAACCCTGAAAAATCAGTTCTCCGTGCATGTCTGACCACACTAACATGAATGGTTCTGATTCCAAGTTTGACCCTCAGGCTGGGCTAACACATGGATTCATCTGCAATAGTAAACGTAGCCTGACAGTTTTCATGAATATTCAATAATCTCCTAATGTGATAATCCTTAAAGTCTTTCACTCATAGTAACTATTCAATACATGGGAGCTATAATTTTTATTTGTGAGATTTGATAGTTCTTCATATTCTGAGATTGCAATATTTTAGAATGCTGAATTTCTTCTCAGGGGAAGAGAAGTCAGAGGTAGGAAGTGGTTGCCATGTGCATACTTGCAGCATTTACCAACACTGTGTTTCTAACTTGTCTCACACACTAGTCTGGTCATGGTGAACCTTTTATAGCCTTCAGTGATAACAAACACCACGTGGTGGCACATTGATTCACTATCACTGTGCTAGACTATATCTCCAAAAAGACAAGTATTCCATCAATTATTTTTCTTTGAGGCATGACCTTATTATGTCTTTTAGGCTGGCCTTTAACTGTGGAGCCCAAGCTGTCCTCAATTTCATGGGAATCCTCCTTCATCCTCCTAAATTCTGGGATTACAAGTATGTGCCACCAGGCCTGGCCCCTATCAATTTTCAATCTGTCCCTAGCACTTAACAGAAAGCATGGAATATGGGAAGCACTCAATAAATATTTGCTGAAATAATTTATTTGCTTATTTGAAAAGCATTCCAGGTACTAGGCTAGAAACTAGTGACACAAGTATGTGGTAAAGAAAGTCCTCTGCTGTCAGCGAGCTGCCGTCTAATCAGTGAGTCTCTGCTCAGATCATGATGACTCTAGGATGAAGTGAATATGAAAAGCCTTCACATATGGGCAGAAGGAAAATTCCAGTGGGAACCAAGGGCATAGCCAGGAAATGCTTTCCAGAAGAGGTGACAGTTGAGCTAATCCTGAAACAGCAAGAAAAAAAGAAAGAGCAGTCCAGAAAGGTAAGAAAAAAATAGGCAGAAAGGAAAAATAACAAAGGGACTTTTTCTGTCTATGGAAAGGAACCTATAAAGCAAAGGTAAAAGAAACAAGTTGGGAAAATAGAGAGAAATTAAAGCATGTACTGTGAAGCACATTAAAGATTTTGAATTTAATCATAAATGCAATCTGGAAACACTGAAGAATGTGAGAACAACCTGAAAAACAAATGAGGGCCCCATATACTCTGCTTTCTAATATAGCTTCCAATTGTGCCAGACTATGATTCATAAATATGAAAAGCAAAATTTAATAGTAAAATACAGTAACTATACAGACTGGAATAACTGAATTATGTAACAGACCCACAGTGCAAGGACAGCACAGGTTTGTCATGCTGTCACAGAGCTGCCAGGGCAGATGATCCTGATGGCATTGTTGGGGACAGAAGCATCTGCTCCTCAAATCATTCCAGACCCCCAGAACTCTGTAAAATTCAACCTGTGGGTTCTGGGGTCCCTGCTCTTTCTTGCCTCATGCAGCTACAGCATGAAGAAGCATCCAGTGGAGGCTTTGTGAGTCAGGTCTGCAAGAACCACACATTCCTTCCACTCATGGGGACTCGCTGCTAGAATTCAGGCACAGGGCCACATCGAACTGGAAGGAAGGCCAGGAATCATCGTCTAGCTGTTTGCTTAGGCTGTCTGCACCACAATATTTACTTTAGGATTTGCAGTGTATTTGTATTTATATTCTCTTGCCCCTTGATGGTTCTGGGCCTTAAAAAATTTTATCATAAGAGATCTCAATTCATATTTTTTAAAAAGTAGAACAAAAAACTACAACACAACAAACTAGATTAGTATTAAAAAAATTATTTTTCCCTGCTGTGCCGGCCCAGCCACCAAGGCACACTGATACAGCAATTGAGACTGGGAGTGATGGCGTGCCAGTAATCCCAGAACTTGTTAGGCTGTAAACAGGTGGATCACTTGAGTCTGAGCTACTAGTGAGACCCTGAACAGCCTGTAGACCCTTCCCTAACACACACACACACACACACACACACACACACACACACACACACAGAGTATTTTTCAGTTCACAAAGGACTTCCACACTCTCCTTTTGTGAAAAGCAACCATTGCACGTGAGCAACGCACTGTTGTTACCATCACTCTTGAAGCGCAAGCATGCTTTTGACAGGCAAGCAGCTTACCTGAGATTACCCAGTTACATGCATAAAAACAGCTATTTGAATGTGGGAATATTTAATGATCCTTGAAATCTCCCTAAAACTGTAAAAGTATTTTTTAAACCTTAGGAATTAATTCTCTTGATTAAAAAAATAAAGAACACACTCATTCAGACCTTATGTTGTGGCCACTAAACACCTGAGTCATACAGATCAACAAGCTTGACCCCAAATGCAGGGTGTACAAGGAAGTAGAACCCCTGGCAACAATGCTATGAGCAGCTTCCATCTGAGCTATCTCACACTGCAGGGAGAAACTCTGCAGAAACAGGTGAGGAGAGATACCGAGTCTGAGGTGACCTTTGTTCAAGGGCTTGAGTAATATACTCATATCTTTTTTAAAACTTTTGTTTATTTATTTATTTGTCTGGCTGTTTGTCTATTTATTTGGTAGAGGGTCTCACTACACAGCTGAGACTCAGTGATCCTCCTGTCTCAGCCTCCCCAGCACTGAGATTACAGGCATGTGCCAACACGCCCAGGTTCAGTGGCCCACAGAGCATGCCCAGAGTTCCAGGGCTGGCACATCATGCAGTACCAGGGATTGAACCTGGGTCCTTGTGCTTGCTAGGTAAGTATAATCATTTCTTGAAGCTTCACAAAGTCCACAAACTAAATGACAAAAATAGGGCTGGCAAGATAGCTTAGTGGACTAAGCACCTACTTAGGCAAGCTCAGGGGCCAGGGTGTGATCTGTGGCACCACATGCTGCCGTGGCCCTGCCCCGAGGCACACTGAGCCAGCAACCAAATCCAGGCATGCACATGTACTTCCAGCACTGAAAACAGGAGGATCACTATGAGCTGCGCAGTGAGACCCTGCACAAAAAAAAAAAAAAAAAAAAAAAAAGCAAGCAAGAAATAAAAAAGACAATAGGTATGTTCTAGAGGTAGAAGCTTGAGATCAAGAAATACAAAACTCCTGAAAGGAATGGTCTGTTCCAGGTATCTTTCCCAGCTTCTTGTAGTTCTTTAGGCTTAAAGCAGCATAATTCCAATATTCACAAAATTGAAACAAATTTCGAATGTGTGAATCTTTGGTTTAATTTGATCAATGAGACAAAGACTTACGTTTGAGAATCATCTGCAAGGAAATGAAGAACATCATCTTGTGCCCAAAAACGAGTTGGAAAATGTGGCTATAGAAAGAAGCCAGTGAAAAATTCCAGTGTTCAGGCCATGCAAAGTGTGCCCTTCAGAACACTTCACCAGCGCTGGGCAAGTCTCCCTTTCCCCCAAGGGTGGGTGATGAATCAGCCTGGGCTCACGCAGCCTCCCACTTGTCTCCAGTAAGGAGCGTCTTCGCATACATTATCCAGATGACTTCTCAATCCTCCGAGCACAGAGCCCTTATGCAATTCAACCATGGACCCTATAAAACCCAAACCAAACACAAGTGTACCAAAACTCCAGCTGTTCTGTAAAAAAACTGTTCCACAGTTCTTCATCCTTTTCCCCCATTTGAACCCAGTTTTCCTATCCAACTCTTTTCTAACACCCCAGAGAAAACCAGAGGACAAGGAGTAAAATGTTTCTAATGATCTCTAGTGAGGGTGCAGCCTATGAAAATTCATGCCTGATACCTGGCACTGAACTCGCAGGCTCAATTCTTCTAATGGTCTTTTTGTTCTTGCCAAAACAACATCTGTGGATTGCATGACTTTACAATTACAGGAGATGAAGAGACTATGCTAGTACAAAGGAGCAGAGGAAGAGCCATCTGGTAGGATTTGTATCTAAAACTTTCACCCACATTTCTCTTGCCCACTCCCTCAGCACTTTTTTCTTAAAATTAAGCTAAGAGTGGAGCCAGGTTGAAGCAAGGCTGATCATTCTAGGGGTTACATGGTGACAACTTGCTAACAGCCTGTTTTTCTTCACAGATTGCTAACACAGTGCCATTCCTTGGCAGTGCAAAAATCAGGTGATACACAAATAAACTACAGCACATTCTTGTCTAGGATTCCTGTCCAACAGCCAGCAGCAAGGTGCCGCCAGAGGCAGCTGGGTCCAAGTCTCCTGCTGAAGTAGTCTCGCCACAAGGTCATCACTCCAGGACTGTTTCTTCAAGAGATGGGTGTTAGGGGCAAAATTTTAGAAAGTTATTATGTAAAAGGCAGAGGAATAAGACAAAAAGAGATGCTAAGAGTGCAAAAATATAGTACTCCCATGAATTTGGTCAAAATAAAGGTCAAATTGAGCAACAATGTTATAGTTGTGAATAAACTGCATTTGGTATTAATCTGAAAAGAGGAATCTTGACCACATTTTCTTGTTGCTAGCCCCAAGACCTTGACTGCAAATATCTTTTAGGCCACCTCATTCAGCTATTCTTTTTCACACTATTTGAAAGTATTTTCTTTATTTATTTGTATTTAGTACAGGGTCTGCAGGGTCTCACTACATAGATCGGATTCATAGTGATCCTGTTTTCAGCCTCCCAAGTGCTGGGATTATAGGTGCACACCATCACTCCCAGTCTTAACTGCTGGGTCTTTGGTCTGAGCACATCCCAGAGGTGGGGCCAGCACGGCACACCAGGGATCAAACTCCAGCCCTTGCACTCTGCATAGGGAGGCACAGGATTTTCTTAACTGCACAAATAAACTTACTACTCCACTGCCAAAAACCCTGTAGTAGCTCCCTGATGCCCTAGAAGTTCACACTCTCACTACAGGTTTCAAGACTGTTTCTGTGATGTCTTAGTCACTTTACCTGACATCCAAAACTAAGAAGAGTTGAGGTGTGGTGGCACACACGTGCCATTCCAGTCCTTAGCTGGCTGAGACAGGAGGGTCACTACAAATTCAAGGTCAGCCTAGGCTACAAAGGCCTCAAGAAAAGAAAAAGGAAAGGAAAGTTAATACTTATTTTGGTTTAATTTGAAACTCTAAACAGTTTAGTATTGCAGTCCACATTTGGCTTCATCACAGAAACAGCATGGCAGAAGGGGCTGGTGAGAGGAGAGCTGCTCGTATCATGGCACCAGGAAGCGAAGGAGCAAGGAGCAGGGAAGGAGAAGCCCTCCAGGCCATGCTGCGACAGCCTGGCTGCACCAGCAATAGCACCCCTACTCCATTCCCAAAACCCTGCTCTGAAGGCTCTTGAGGACATTATCCATTATTTTTTATTTTACTAACTTTTTAATTAACACATGTTTGCAATACCTGTTACATTCTTTGTGGAGAGTTGGTTCCTGCATATAACACATCTTGATTTCTTGATTTTTTTCTTCTTCATAGTCTCCCCGCCCAATAACCACATCCTCTAAGATTGAAGAGCAAGTTAATTATACTCATACTGTGCCTAACATCTAATTGCTCAATAAATTTTTATTGGTTCCATCAATTATTCCATTAAAATACAGATTTTCTTTAATTTACCAAGTTCCTTTCCGGTGACTAGGACATTAAATGAATTCATTGTTAAATGAAATGTATATACTGTAATATAACCATTATAGTACTCAGAACTTAAAAGGCTAAAGGAATCTCCAGCTTCATGCCTTTGCTTTTATTTGTATAACTCTTACATGCAGCACTGTAATGCATAACAGAACATAAAGTTACTGTACTATATAATACAATTAGCAAAAATTGCAGTGCTGTATAAAAAAGGTATATGGTACAAAAAACACATTGAAATTCTGTAAGCAAGATGTAAAGAGCTATACAGAAAAGATAAGTCTTAAATCTGAACAGTGTGTCATAAATCTAAACAGTGCAATTTGAATTAAATTCAAACAGTCAAGACTGGGCGTGGTGGCATGTGCCTATAATCCCAGGTCTTGGGAGGCTGTAAACAGGCGGATCAGTATAAGTCCAACCTAGTAGCGAGACCCTGAACACCCTATAAACCCTTCCCCAAAATACAAAATAATAATAATAATAATAATAAATAATAATTCAAACAGTTGTTAAATGGAAAGGACATTGAATGAAGAGTATCTGTATTCCTTGTGCAATTGCAGGGCCAGAAAAGCCTTTGGCTTCTATGCTACTTCCCTAGTCTCCATATTTAACCCTTCACCATTTACATGTAGTTACACTTCAACAAAAGATAAATAAATAAATAATGGCATAAAAGATAAACACCACCAACAAAAACATTTTCTTCCCTTCACAGTTACTGGAAAATTTAGACTTTTTGTCTTTCTAATTTATGTATTTGGTACAGGGCCTCACTATGCAGCTCAGACTCACAGTGATCCTCCTGTTTCCAGCCTCTCCAGCACTGAGATCACAGGTGTGTGCCACCACACCCAGCCCTCGTGGCTGGCTCAGTGGGCCTGTGGGTGGGGCTGGCATGGCATGTGATGCTAGGGATCCAACCCTGGTTCCTGCATTGGCCTAAGCAGGCTAGACTTTGCAAATACGCTATGCAGAATCAATTCTTGCTGTAAATTTTTCTCAAGCTCAAATTATTACTCATCAGATCAAACCTGACTAAAACCTGATTCCAGCACCCTCAGTTGCCCTCCTCAACTGTAGCCCCCATCTGGCCAAGGATCACCTCACAAGGCTCTAGAACCCAGGATCTGCAAGCCATATTATATTTAGAGACCATGGAAATGTTCTTGAGTCTCTCAGAACTCAGGCAATTAACTTTAAGATTAATAAATGTATATACAATAGGCAGCCATGCATAACACTACTACTTCAGCTAGTGACAAAGCATACCCATATATGACAGTGGTCTCACAGGACAGCAATTGAAGAGAAAATCCTACCACTGAGCGATGTTGCAGTCATTCTAACTTGTGCTGAGTGTTACTCTGTGTTTACAGCAAAGGTGTGAACCGACAGTCCTAACAGTTGTATAAAAGTATAGCACACACAGTTGTGTACAGTACACATTACTTGATAATAACAATGATTAGTGACTATTTCCATTTTATGTATGTATACTATGCTTTGATCATTATTTTAGTTTGCATTCCTTCTAAAATGTTCACTGTAAAATAATGTGCTATGGTACACGAACAGCACTGACCCCACCCCCAGGGCATGCTGAGAGGCAATTGAGATGGGTATAGTGGTACATGCCTGTAATCCCAGCTCTTGGGAGGTTGAACACAGGCAGATCACTACAATTCTGATCTATATAGTGAGACCGTGTAGGCGCTGAAGGCCCAGTACTAAAATACAAAAAAAGATACACACACACACACACACACACACACACACACACACACACACACTTGTAAATAGTCTTCAAGAAAAAAAAAACTCATTAACAACAGCCCAGTGCATCTCATATTTACCTTGTCTTTTGATTGCACCATAAGTAATGAACCAGACTGAACATCAACAAAACAATCTGCTTAGAACATATCCCATTGTTAAGCAGCAGATGACCCTAATTATATATTTTATTTTTATCAAAACAACCACAAAATGTAATATTTATGGAGAAAAGGTCCAATGAAGTAAGTAATGTTTCTAAGCCCACAAAAGTTACGGTGGCGTTTTGCCTACCTGGCAAGTGCAAGGTCCTGCGTTTGATCACCAACATCAAAATAAGTAAATAAATAAATAAGGAGTTTTCCTTAGTGCCTGGAAAGCAGCAAATACAGAAGAAGCAGCTTGAGCAATGTTGTGACCTAGAAATTAAACTACAGGAAAAATTCAAGACTGTTTTTGTGTCTCTTGCCTACAGGTTATATACAATGAAAAGGCTCGGGGTTCTCTTTCATCTTTTCTTCTGGCCAATAGTGCCACAATCCATATGGCCTCACCATCTGATAAAACAAAATTTCTTCCATTATCAGAAAAAACTAACAACTGATTCAATACTCTAACCATGCACACACAAATAAATACATTAAACATTATTTCTCCCCCAACATAGGCCCACACCTCCACAAAGTTCACCCCTGTGGCTGCTCTACCTGAGTCTGAAGAAAGGCCCAAAATTACTTTGCTAACTTAGCTCAAAAACACAGAACAGTTCTCTTACATCATGGGAAGCAACCTGCATTCAGGGAAGCGCAGTAGTGTGCACTGTGACATATAAGCTTGCTCATATTTTCATATGTGTACTGGGAGAAACACATTCCTCTGGAGGATGGATTGCTAAAATGGAAAAATTCAGAGATGCACCTAGAGAAGTAAAATCAAATAAGCATATATTGTGCAAATTTCACTGTAAGATTGTGAACCATACTGGTGAGGGTTCTCCAGAGGAACATTCAATATAAAATATCTGTATGAATGGACAGGGGATTCACAAGGTAGGCTCTCCAGATCAGAACTAGCAGAGGCCCACTAGCTACCTGCTACACCAAAGGTGGTGGAGGCCCACTAGCTGCAGAGCTAGAGGACCCTGTATAAGTCAAAGGTCAAAGGCCTGGAAACTCACAGCAGAACATCAGTTTGTCAGAAAGCCAAAGAATTTGCGAGCAAGGAACTGGAGATCAAAGGCAATGACAAAAAAGAGACCACCCCAAAACTGGAGGACTGCTCTGTTTCCCTTTTTATTTATCCCAGGAAACAGGTCGCTTGGTGTCTCCCACATGGGATGGGTCTTCCTTCCTCATCCTGCAGTCTGCATATCAACCATCCACAGACACAACTAAAACTTTACTAACCCACTAGGAGGCTCTTGCTCTGGTCAAATTGACACATCATAGCTAGTGTACTAAAATCCTCACTTTCTATATGTGAATCCAGGCCAGTTTCAGATTAACTGGGTCACACATGACAGCAGCTAATCAGAACACAGAAATCTCCTGCCCACATGAAATACACAACATAACTGAGCTGTACCAATATCTGATCTACTGCCCTCCAGACAGATACCAAGCAAACATTTGTCCTCATAAAACAGAAGAACCTAAGGAAAACTCTTAAGGCGGTTCTTCAGTTTAGGCAGGATAGAAAACAGAATCTTTACAATGCTTTGTGGCCCACTTTACAGCTCTGAGCTCAGTACCCCCAGCTGTCAGCCCCAACCTCTGACTTTCTGGCCATTCCTTAAATGTATCAAGCATGCCAGTCCCTTCAGCTGTTACACAGGGTACTTCTGCTGCCTGGAACTGTCTCCCTCAGCAGACAGAGGACTGCTCCTCAGCCCCTCAGCCTGCAATAGGCCTTCTCAGGAAGCCCTGCCTCAAATGCTTTCTTTACTTTTTACAGGGTCATAACTTTGTGCTAGAATGAAGCAAGGACAGGGACTTTTTTCAGATGGTCGTAAGGAGTCCCCCTGCACCTAATATAGGACTTGATGAATAATTACTTATTTAATGATCAAAACTATGAGTAATAATTTATCTGTACATAAGGACCAAAGCAAATAATTATGAGAAAATTCAAGAAGCATTCAAGTATTTAATAATTGACAAAAAATACATGTGATTAACATTTCAACAAAAGAAAGGTATTCTTCCAAATTTTAGAAAGGCTTCCTTACGAAAACACAATACGTAATGAAAATAATTATCTGCATGGGCTATTGCTCCTGGTCTATTGACTACTCTCTATGGAGGATTGTCTTTAAACATTAAGCTCTCACTATGTTTGGGAGAAACCATTCAACAATGTCTAGAAAAAGTTACAAGAAACAATATTCTTATTACCATGCTCCCCCATAGAAAGAATTCTCAGAACTCTACTTTACAAGAAGTAGTTCTCTCTCCTGCCTGCGAAGAATAAAACTATTTTATGCATGTTTCCACCCACATTTACAGAAGGGAAAAAAAGGACTCCCACACACACATATGACAGCAGTTTATTCATCCTTTTCCACTTTATTCATCCTTCCTCAAGTGTGGGCGCTTCCAGAAGGAAAGAAGCATACCCTGAACCTCATGATCTCCATGTGGTTGCTTTCCCCAAGTAGTTGTTGAAGAAATGAGTGACTCAAAACATGAACCAAGCACTTCTCTCCAGTATTGATATAATCTACAAGTAACTCCTGAACTTCCTATCACTTGAAGCATCACATTTGTGTCCTTTGTGCTTCATTATTAAATGCTATGAATGACTCAATTTTTTTTTCTAAATTGCTTACTTTGATCCTTTTGAATAACTTATCTTTTTAATTCATACAAAACATACTTACACACTAAATACCCAAGCCAAACTTCCTGTTTCAGGGATGATGAAAGAGCAAATAGATGCCTTCCACACACCTATCTTAAATTATTTTCTCCCAAATGATATGCTGATGTGAACAGCTTGAGGCAAATTGAGGTCACACATACATGAATACAGTAGATTGCCAATAAGTTTTACTGTATCCTCTGATTCTATTTCTCATTAAAAGGTGAGCAATAGCTCATCCGATAAGCAAAACTCATTCAAGCTTCAAGAAATGAGTAAAGGCCATCCTGAAAGAACTGCTAACAGCCAACAGCACTGTGTCACACTTGCCTGGTTTACTCTCAGTCCCTCTTGTCACGTGAGTCACAGGGCTCATTACTGGCCATGGGATGTACAGTAAGTGACATTTTTTTCCAGAGCTGCTCCTTCTCTGTAGTCCAGATGCAGGGATCCTGAGAAAGCAAGGGCCTGGGAAGGTGGGGCACAGAATGGGAGGGCTTCAGGGGTCCAGGCTCCTGCCCACGGTGGGCCATCTCACTGAGCTGTGACACCCAGGTCAGAGGAGCTGCTCCATCTGGGGGCTGTTTCTTGTGCTTTTGTATTCCAGTTTTCCTGCTTTAAATAATTCACCCATAAACCACACCTTGTTCTATAACTAGAAACCTAGAGACAGAGTAATTATCTATCAGTTCCTTTGCTAAATTTCTTGAACATTGACACTGAGTCTTAAATGCCTTGTAACCAACTCAGTACTTAACATAGTGTTCTAAAATAAAATATTGCATTCTAACTCCATATGAATTGAATATTGCCAAAAATTAAGTCCAAATGTACTCTTACATGTACACTTGCACACATGTATATTTTAAACAAAGTCCACATTTCATACACTATTTCAATTTAAAGTGTAAACCTTTTGTCCTGGAATTATTGCATTTTAGGAAACAACCACAAGGAAGTGATAATGCAAATGGAAATCATGACAAGACCTCTGCTTTTCCTGTTCACTTTCCTGGTGAAAGAAAGGCTAGCCCAGGGAGAGGAAGCCATGGGGAGCAGACAGGAGTCATAATGATGTTTGAATATGGTTATGATTTATATCCAGAATATGGTTATGGTCTATGTCCCCAAAATTTTTGCGTGGCTTAGATACCTGTCAATCCCAAACTACTCTCCATTATTTTTAATGTAAACTTTATGAAGTACAACAAGTATCCAGAAAGGAGCACATATATAGCACAAGGTCCGTGCAATGACTCTCTGCATTCTTCGTGGTTATAGCACCATCTGGTTAACTTGCCTTCCAAAGTTGTCTTACAGACAGACTCCTTTGCAGAAAGGTGTTTTGAGAATAGTCTTTGACATACTATTATGATTATTATTTTTGAGAGTGATGTCAAATTAAGTAATATGGAACTAATGAAACACCCCCATTGAAACAATGATAGCAGCCAATATTCTGTGACCAGCACTTGATTAAGTTATAGAATGTTAAAGGAACCATTCTGTGAGCAAGTTTTGGTTATGTTTTAGCATGATATACTTGTAGAAATCAAAGTTACAAAAGAAAACCCCACCATGTAGGACAGCACTTTGTCTGAGGTAGGGGGTTGGAAGCAGGCACAGTATGATCCCTGAGCCCCAAGGAGACAGGTGAGTGAGCACCGAGAGCACAGCAGAGCACGAATTTACTCCATGCAGCTCAGGGCCATGTGAACAATGTCTAGCTATCAAGATGTTCAAAGTGTATACACACCTCTTTTGCTCTCCACTCCCCTTTTACAAGAGTTGGGATTAAACCCAAGGTTTTGAACTGAGCTACATCCCCAGCCTCCAACCCACCTTTTTTTGTTGTTGTTTTGTTTTGTTTTTTTTTGAGACAGAGTCTCCCTCAATCACTAAGCCTAGGGTCAAACTTTCAGTCCTCCTGTTTCAGCCTCCCAGAGTCCTGAGATTACAGGTGTGCTGCAATGTGCCTGGCATCCTAACCCTTTGATGGAAACAGTAAGGCCCTCCAGCTCCTTTGTAGCCATGCCACCCATATTCCCCAAACTTCTGTTAAAAAAAAATATTGAGTTAGGATCAGCATTGGTGATCTATGTCCTGGAGAGCGTTCCAGTGTTGAGCTCATTAAGGCTGCATGCTACATGAATTGATGCAGTGAGGTAGCACTTTTCATTTGCATGAAAGCAACTCAGGTGGAGAATACACATTGGCACTGTGCACAACACTCTGAGGAAGAGAAATCTGAATGGTTGTTTTGAGTTATGTTTACAAGTGATTTCAGTGAACTCAGAAAAAGGGTAGAGTGGAAGGAATTGGCCACATAGCAGGTCAAGAAATCTTTTCATATTTTTATATTCAGCACATGCTCTTCCCTTTCTTACTTCTGCCTGCAAGCCCCTAGAGAGAAGGATACTGGATTTATATAGCTAGATACAAATGTCCATTCAGTTAGATCTTTCCCATCTCCTCCAGCATGCCCAAAGAATCCTCATATAAACCCTATGAGATGTATAACAAGATGCACATGGTAGTGTGACCAGCAATCTCAGCACTTGGCAGGCTCAGATTGGAGTGCCAGCCTGGGCTGCGCAGCATGCCATGTCACAGCAAAAACCAGGAAGTGGCCAGCAGACCCACAATATGCCACACCTTCACCTTGGATTCCTGGCTTGCAAAACTGGTAAATAAAGCTCTGTCATTATCTATCTATCTATCTATCTATCTATCTATCTATCTATCTATCTATCTATCTATCTATTTGGAGACAGGGTCTCACTATGTAGTTCAGGCTGGCCTTGTGCTCAGGTTTGCAACCCACAGACTGGTCTTGAACTTGCAGAGATCCTCCTGACTCAACCTCCTGAGTGCTGGGTTTATAGGTATGAACTACCACACTGGGTTCTGGGGCTGCAAGGTGGGTGCCTATATCCAGGGCCTAGACTGCAACGCATGTGGGGTCTGGGATTGAACTCAGGTCCTTGCGCTTTCCAAGTAAGTGCTTATGCCTCAGAGATATCTCTCCAGCCCCAGCTCTGTCATCTATAAGGCACCAGTCTGCAGCACTTTGTTACAGCAAACAGAGGATGACAATGTGACAGCAATGCAGTGATGCTGCTTTGTCACTTGGAACAGTCATGCTGCTGGAGTGCTGACAGCCATAACAGCAGAGGCTGGAAGTGGAGAGCAAAAGAGGTGTGTACACAGTTTGAACATCTTGGAATCTGAACATTGTTTACAGGGCCCTGAGCTGCATGGAGTAAATTCGTACTCTGCTGTGCTCTCGGTGCTCACTCACCTGTCTCCACTGGGCTCAGGGATCATACTGTGCCTGCTTCCAACCCCCTACCTATGACCTCAAACAAAGTGCTGTCTCTACATGGTGGGGTTTTCTATTGTAACTTACTTTTATTTCTACAAGTATATCATGCTAAAACATAACCAAAAATTGTTCACAGAATAGTTCCTTTAACATTCTATAACTTAATCAAGTGCTGGTCACAGAATATTGGCCACTATCATTGTCTCAATGGGGGTGTTTCGTTATCTCCATATTATTCAATTTTAAGCTGACTCTCACAAATAATAATCATAAATTAACATTACAAAAGGCTGTGCAGGGTGAAAGCAACCCACACAGGACTGTGCTGCCGGAAACAGCATATCCCCTGCCCTGAGGCTTCGGTAAATCCCAAATATGAAAGCACTCAGGAAAAGACAGCAATTCTAGGGTTACCACTGGTCTTTCTTTAGTGGTACAATCGTAAAGAGATTCCTTGAAATCAGTGATCCAAGGCCAACAAGAACTCAGAAAAGAGCGGAGCCAAGCACTTGATGCTAGTCACCTGCATGGGTCCTGGTGTGGCCCCCGTGTGAATCCTTACCTATCCCGTGGCCAGGACAGCTGAGTGTACAGCAAGCATGGCAACCCTGCCCCATGGCTTGGCCAGCTTCTGGGGCAGAGTGTTGGTCCAAGGCTGCTGCCCCCACAGCAGGCTTCTTCCCTTTCCTGCTTTTAGCCAGGATATCTAAACATTTGATTCTTTTTTGTACAGCTCCTTCATCTACCTATCTTTCCATCATGTGCAGCCACATTTTCTCTTTATTATCATGTTGTCTATCAAACAGTTTTTCTAACGCCTGTCTGATAGATGACATGATTCCTTCCCACCAGTCTGTCACCACAATGTCCACCTGGCAGCTCCACAGCTCCTTTCATAGCCAGGTCACTGGGGTTTCCCTGCCAGCAGTGCCTGCACAGTGGGCAGTGACAGCTACCCCTCACCTCTCACTGCCTGCCTCCCTCTCTGAACCCTGCCCTCTTTCCCTGAGAATATTCTTCGCACCCTGCACTCCAAGTGCTCCTCTTAGGGGCCCGACCCTGGCCTTCCTCCAGTGAACCCTCCTGGTTCACAGCCCGACACACTGACTTGTATTGCATACTGTGGTCTGTTATTCATGTTGCTCCTCTTTGCATGGACTGTAAGAAACTCAAACACACAAGTGACCTCAGGTATCTTCATAGTCAAACTTACTCAGGAGTGGCTGGCACCAGAAAAAAGGTGAGGATTGTCCGGCAAATGAAATGTAATCAACACCCTAAGTAATTCATCTGATGTGGAGAAGAGCCAGGTTTCTCCAACCTCACACTTTAGGAGAAGCCATAAGGAAGTTTCCTTATTTCTATATGATTGGTTAGATGGTGTACATTTTACTTGAATTTCATTCTCTTGAATTTATTTACTTGATTTTTTTTATTTTCGAGTCAGATTCTCACTAAGTCACTAAATTGCCCAGATTCGACTCAAACTTCTGACCCTCCTGCCTCATCTTCCCAGAGTTCTGTGATTATAGATATATACCGCAGAGTCTCTCAAGGGACATTATAAAACCTTTTTCTCCTCATGAATTTATTGTAGAACAGCAAAAATCTGAAACAGGCCACATGAACTGAGCAGCAGCTATTCCCAAAGCTTTGTCAGTCCTGCTCAACAAGTTTTATGTCTAACACATGGGACATATCAAGCTCCACATATAGGATTTTTATATGAGAGATAGAGAACAGCACTATTTAGACCAAACTTACAAAAGTACAGACTGGCTCTGAAAATCTAAAATCTTATAGGCATGGATTCATTTCCATGCATCGCACAAAAGGGAGCCCCTGCCACAGTTGCTGGATAATGCTTCCTCCAACCCCCAGGGGCGGCATGCAAGGCCTTCAGGAGGAGTGTGGCTCCAGGAAACAAGATGACTGGCGATCTGCTATTGACTGTACTCCCACACTGCTGCCCTCACCATCTCCAGGCCTGTGTCTGCTACACAAGCGTCCACAGAGGCGCACACACGCACATGTACCCACGCACACACACCACACACGCACTCTCACATCCCCCCCCCACCTCAGAGGCATGGAGAAGACTTCACCTTCCAGTAGCTGTCCACATTTACAGAAGACTGTTTTGTGTCCAGGGACCTGTGAGGAAAGGACAGAATATTGAAGCATGTGTCTCAGTGGGAAGAGAAATCTCTGTGCTGGACCTCACTGGACCTGAACTCCCTTGGTTCTGCCAGGGTCCTTAAAGCAAATCTCTCTGTTCCCAGGTCTTGAACCCTGTGCACCACAGCACATGACTGCCCAGTAGAGCGATATTTTGTCTCTGGGAAGAGAAACCTTTCTAGCTACATGGATACCCACATGGTGCTCCATGAAAGTGCATCACAAACAGGGAACTCTGTCTTCAATGGCAATTTTAAAATATTATTCTAATTTAAAAAATAAGTGAGTTCACAATTTGGAACTTCTAGAAGCTGCACTTTTCTGTATCCCCAGACAGCTATGAGGAGATGCTTTTCCTCTGCTATTAGATGCTCTTTAGTCAAAACCATGACAAAACATTGCTAAAAGCTGTGTAAGCCCCTTCTGTGTCTTTCCACCCTATGATTTTGTGTATTAAATAGCAAATAACCATTTGCAATTTCATTTAGATCCTTGGTCCAGGCTGGCCTGATAGCTCAGCAGACTTAAGTGCCTGCTTAGGCAGAGCTGAGTAGCCAGGATTTGAATCCTTGGAGCCTGCCATGCAGGCCCCACCCTTGGGGCTCCCTGAGGTGGCTATTGGGACTGGGCGTGGTAGTGCATGCCTGTAATCCCAGCACTTGGGAGCTGAAAACAGGAGAACCAGTACGAGTATGATCTACAAAGTGAGACCCTGTAGACCTTGTAAACTCTGTCCTAAATACAGGGGGAAAGAAACGAAAAGAACACATCAGCCCAGCTTGCTCTTTAAAGCTCATGTGTACAAAGAGGTTAAAATTCCAGATTAATGTATATGAGAATATAAAATCAAAGATCACTTTTTGCTATGTGAAGAACAAAAAAACCAGAGGTCTCATGAGCAGATTCTCCTTAAGGTTCAATGATGCTCCTCAGCGCAGAAGCAAAGACACGACAGCCTTAGCAGGGACTGTGGGGACTTGGAAACAACATTTGCAGAGGTGGAGGAGCTCCCCCTACGGATGTGAGCATGGAACTACAGTCTGAAGAAACCAGTACTGCTTGATTCCTTTGTTTGTTTGTTTGGCTGGTTCTTGTCATTCTTTTTTTCTTTTTTTGTACTTTTTATTATTATTTTTAAAGAATAGAAAATAGTGATAGAAGAAAACAGCATTATACATGATATAAGATTTTACTAAACTGTTCTCAGACAGTCTGAACTTCAAACCAAGAATGATCAAAGAAAATAAAGAAGGCCACTATATACTGGTTAGGGGAAGAATTCAACAGGAACAGGTAACACTCATAAATATGTATGCACAAAATACATGAGCACCCAACTACGTAAAACAAATCTTAATGGATGTGAAAAATATAATCTCCAATACCACAATCTTAACAGGAGACCCAAATACTCCCTTATCTCACAAAGACAGGTGAACTAGACAAAAAATTAGTGAAGAAGTAGGAAAACTGAACCAGAGCCTGGAACAAAAGGACTTGGTGGACACATACAGAGTGTTCCACCCATACACAGCTGAATACACATTTTTTCAGCTGCACGTGGGTCATTCTCTAAAAGAGACCACATACTAATAAACAGGTCATGCTTAACTATATGCAAGAAAACAAAAATTATTCCATGCATATTATCCAGCCACAGTGCAGTGAAACTGGAAATAAATGACAAAAGACATTAGCAAAACCCGCTAAATTTATGGAAATTAAACAACACCCTACTCAGCAATCAATGGGTTACAGATGAAATTAACCAAGAACTTCAACAATATCTCAATATCTTTTCAATGAAAAATCAACCACAACTTATAGGAATTTATGGGATGTGATGAAACCAGTTCTCTGAGGGAAGTTCATAGCTATGAATTCACACATTAGGGAAATAGAACACGAACAAATAAACACACTAATGCAGCATCTCCAACAGGAGGAGCAAAACAAACCCAGAGCCCAAAGACAGGAAGAAATTATAAAGATTAGAACAGAAATTAATTCAATTGAGATGAAGAAAACAGTTCAAAGAATCAATTAATCAAAACGCTGGTTCTGGTGGGCCAGGGAGATGGCTCAGTGGAATAAGGGCTTCCCTGGCAAGTGCATAGGGCCTGAGTTCAAACCCTGGTTCTGCCAGAAAAAAAAGAAAAAAGAAAAAAGAAAAAACGCTGGTTCTTCAAAAGACTAAATAAAATTGATAAGCCACTAGGTAACCTCATCAAAAAGAGGAAAGAAAAAATTCAAATGCAAGCAATAAGGAATGAAAAGGGTGAAATCACTACAGACACAGTGGAAATTCAGAAGATTATCAATAGCTATTTTGAGAATCTTTACACTCACAGGATAGAAGACACAGACGAAATGGACAGATTTCCTCGAAAGGTACGAATTACCAAAACTGAATCAAGAAGATATAATAACTTTCAATAACCAAATAACAGCCAATGAAATTCAAAATGTAATAAAATGTGTGCCAACAAAGAAAAGTCCAGGTCCTGATGGATTCACAGCTAAGTTCTACCAGAAATTTATGGAAGATATATGCCCTATACTCCACAAACTTTTCAAATAAATTGAAAAGGAAACAGTTTTCCCAAAATCATGCCTGAAGACAAGTATTATACTGATTCCAAAACCAGGGAAAGACACAATTAAAAAAGAGAGCTACAGGCCAATCTTCCTCATGAACATAGATACAAAAATCCTCAATACAACCCTAGCAAAGAGAATACAGCAAATTATCAAAAAGATCATACACCAAGACCAGGTAAGATTCATCCCAGGGATGCAAGGATGATTCAATATTTGAAAATCTATAAATGTAATACACTGTATCAATATATCAAAAACTAAAAACCACATGATCCCCTCAATTGATGCAGAAAAGGTTTTTGACAAAGCCCAAAACTCATTCACGTTCAAAATACTTCAGAAAATTGGTATAGAAGGCCTCTACTTCAATTTGATAAAAGCCATCTATGACAACCCAACAGCTAATATAATTCTAAATGGGGAAAAACTCAAATATTTTACTCTTAAATCAGGTACAAATAAAAGGATGTCCTCTATCACCCCTCCTATTCAATATAGTTTTGGAATCATTAGCTACAGCCTTTAGACAAGAGGGAGAAATAAAAGGAATAAGAATAGGGAAAGAAGAAGTTAAATTGTCACTCTTTGCAGATGACATCACACTGTACTTGGAAGACACAATAAAGTCCAACAAGAAGCTACTAGAACTGATACACAAATTCAGTAGCATAGCAGGATACAAAGTCAATACTCAGAAGTCAATAGCATTTCTCTACACTGATAACAAACACACTGAGAGGGAAACTATAGAGACAATAACTTTTATAATAGCACTTCAGAAAATAAAATATCTTGGAATTCATCTAACTAAAGAAATTAAAGATCTTTTCACAGAAAATTATAGTACTCTTCAGAAAGAGATCTTGGAGGATTTCAGAAAATGGAAAGATATACTCTGCTCCTGAACAGGAAGAATCAACATTGTGAAGGTGGCCATAGTCCCAAAATTGTTTTACAGATTCAATGCAATCCCTATCAATTTACCAACAAAATACCCCCAAGACCTAAAGAAATTGTTCCTACAATTTATTTGGAACCAGAAAAGACCTAGAATAGCAAAGGCAATTATGGCCAACAAACAGAAGACAGTAGGCATTACAATTCCTGACTTGAAATTATACTACAAAGCTACTGTGATAAAATCAACATGGTACTGGCAACAAAATAGATGCAAGGATCAATGCAATAGACTAGAAGATGCAGAGGCCTCTATGAACACAGTCTGCCACTTGATCTTCAAGAAAGGGGCCAAATTCTTTGAATAACTCACTATTGTTGTAGAATGCTGGACTGTGTTGGATTGTGGTGTCAACTTCAAGCACCTAAGTTAGTTGAATGACAATGGAGTGCCCACCTTTGACAGGTGTAGACAAAGGAAGGAGTGTAGAAAGAAAAAATCATGGTGTGTGTGTATAGACAGTACAGTTGGGATAGATAACGCTGTGCTTCTACATAATTCTATGAGAGGCAAGATCTGCACTAATGGTGGCTGGACAGGAAATTATGTCGGCTTCTAGTACTACGGTCATCCACTAGGAAAATAATTATTGAATTTTTGATGTAATTCAGGTATAAAAAATAAGATAAGTAAACAGCTACACTCTTAATTTTCTGATAAGAGACATCTGCTAAAATAATATCTGTAAATATAATATCATGTATGCACCTTGTACGATACCAAAACATTATGAAAACAGTTTGCAATGTATTAATTTATCAAATATGTCTTGTTAAGGTGTCTTGAAACTGTCTGATTGACATTTGTAGTTCAATAAAAGAAAAAAGAAAAAAAAGAAAGGGGCCAAAAACGCTTGCTGAAAGAAAGATAGCCTCTTTAACAAATGGTGCTGGAAAAATTGGCTCTTCACATGTCAAAAACTAAAACTTGGAGAATTGCAGGCCCGCCATGGTAGAGAGAACTTTCCCAGTGTTCTCAATTCCTTCCCTGCCACCCCAGACCCAACACAGCCAGCCCAACCCACCACGCTAGAGAGACCTTTCCCAGTGTTCTCAACTCCTGTCTGATGGCCCTAGACCCAACACAGCTTAGCTGGTGAGTGAGAACTTCAGGCCTGCCATGCCAGAGAGACTTTACCCAGTGTTCTAAACTCCTGCCCTGCTGGCCCAGACCCAGCACAGCCTGCCCAACCCGCCGCGCTAGAGAGACGTTGCCCAGTGTTCTCCTGCCCCAGACTCAGCACGGACTGCCTGGTGAATGAGAACATCCACTACCTTTTTGGGAGCCCAGTGGACCCGCCAAAGCCCAGGCCTGCCCTCCAAGAAAGGGACCAGCCTGAGACACTAGGGCCAATCCGGCAACGTCCCAGATCCCCACCCCCAAGCCCACCAAGGGAGTCGGAATTTTCATGACCTGCCCAGCACCTTGGTTTGATGAATGTGTGGTGAGTCTGAGGGAGAGCCTTTGGCTTCTTCCCACACACAATCTGCTACCCAGATCACCGCCCCCAAACCCACTGAGCAAGCCACCAGCCTGAGAACTCAGGGCCCACTCGCCAGCAACTCCCTGGAGTCCATGCCAGAGAGTCCCCTGAGAGAGTGGGAATTTTCCCAACTCCCTGGGCATCCAAGTTCAGTGAGTGTGTGGTGAGTCTGAGAGAGAGCCTTTGGCTTCTCCTTGCATGCTCTGCACCATCCAGAGCCTCAGGACCCAGGACATCTTAGCTAGAGACCTGCATGAGACACCACAGACAGACTTGCCTGCCAACTCCCTGGGAGTGAGAACTTTTTGTGACTCTCCTTGCCACTTGATCCACCCCTGCCCAGCCTGGTAAGTATGAGAGAGAGAGATTCTGCACCCCTCCCCACCAGCACTCCCCTGACCAGGGAGCCAACAGAGGGGAACCACAGGAGCTGCAGTAAAAAGGAACTGAACACAACACCTAGATCCAGGACAGGCATAACTGGATAATCTCAAAAAATAATCCATGACCTGCAAGATGAAGCCAGGAAGAACAATGTGAGATTAATTGGCATCAATGTGAAAGAAGGAGTCAACACAAATGATATAAAAAGAATATGGGCAGAAGTAATGCAGAAAACTTCCCAAATAAGAGGAAACAATATAACATTCTTGTATCCAAAGCATACAGAACACCAAATAACTTCAACCCAAGGAAAAATACACCAAGACATGTAATAGTCAAGATTCCAGAAATGGACCAGAAGAATAATACACTGAAAGCTGCTAAAGAGAAGAACCAGATCACATTCAAAGGAAAAACCATCAGAATTACAGCCGACTTCTCTACACAAATCATGAAGGCAAGGAGAGCAAGGAAAAGAGTTCAAGTCTGGTATGAAAACAAATTCCAGCCCAGACTATTATATTCTGCAAAACTCTCTTTCAAGTTTGAGGTAGAAGTGAAATACTTCCACAACAAAGAACTAAGGCATTTCATGATGACAAAGCCATCCCTACACAGGCTGCTAAATGATGCTCTAGAGAAAGACCAAAATGACCAGAACTCCATGAATGAGAATGGAAGGAACCCACTAAACAGGACAAATAATTAAACATAGGATACAAAGGAATAAACAACAGTAGGTAAATATCATGACAAACATAAGTCAACACATTTCAATTATAACCATCAATGTAAATAGACTCAATTCACTAAGTAAGAGAAATAGACTGGCACAGTGGATCAGAAAACAAAACCCAACAATATGCTCTATACAAGAAACACACTTAACTCAAAAGGACGTTCATAGGCTCAAAGTCAAAGGATGGAAAACAATACGACATGCCCTAGCACCTCAGAAAAAAAGCAGGAGTAGCAATTCGGTTCTCAGACAGTCTCAACTTCAAACCAAGAATCATCAAACGACACAAAGAAGGCCACTATATATTGGTCAGGGGAAAAATTCAAGAGCAAGAGGTAACACTCATAAATATCTATGCACCAAACACAGGAGCACCCAACTATGTAAGACAAATCTTAAGGGACATGAAAAACTTAATGTCTAAGAATACAGTCTTAACAGGAGGCCTTAACACACCCTTACCTCAAAAAGATAGATCAACCAGACAAACAATTAGCAAGGAAGTAGCAGAACTGAACCAGAGCTTGGAACAAATGGACCTGGTAGACAAATACAGTGTTCCAACCAACAAAAATGTGCTGAATACACATTTTTTTCAGCTTCACACGGATCATTTTCCACAATAGACCACATACTAGTCCACAGGTCATGCCTAAGTATATTCAAGAAAACAGAAATTATCCCATGCATATTATCTGACCACAGTGCAATGAAACTGGAACAAAATGACAAAGAAAACCAGAAAAACCCACAAAATTCATGGAAATTAAACAACACCCTACTTAGCAATCAATGGGTCACAAAAGAAATTAAACAAGAAATTCAACAATATCTACAATTCAATGAAAATTCAACCAAAACTCACCAGAATTTAAGGGATGCGATAAAAGCAGTTCTTAGAGGGAAACACATAGCTATGAACTCACACATTAGGAAAGCAGAACAGGAACAATTAAACACCCTAATGTTGCACCTCTGACATCTAGAAAAAGAAGAGCAAACAAAACCCATAGCACAAAGATGGGAAGAAATCATAAAGGTTAGAGCAGAAATTAATTCAATTGAGATGAAGAAAACAGTTCAAAGAATCCACAAATCAAAAAGTTGGTTCTTTGAAAGACTAAATAAAGTTGAAAGCCTCTAGACAACCTCATCAAAAAAGGAAGGAAATTCAAATGCAAGGAATAAGGAATGAAAAGGGAGTAATCACAACGCAACAGCAGAAATTCAGAAGATTATCAATAGCTACTTCGAGAATCTTTATGCTCACAGAAGAGAAGACACAGACGAAATGGACAAATTCCTCAAAAGGTACATATTACCAAAACTGAACCAAGAAGAAATAACAATTGTCAATAAGCGAATAATGGCCAAAGAAATACAAAATGTAATAAAAAGCCTACCGACAAAGAAAAGTCCAGGTCCTGATGGATTCACAGCTGAATTCTACAAGAAATTTATGGAAGATATAATCCCCACACTACACAAACTCTTCAATGAAATTGAAAAGGAAACAGTCCTCCCAAAATCATTTCTGGAGGCAAGTATAATACTAATTCCAAAACCAGGGAAAGACACATCCAAAAAGGAGAACTACAGGCCAATCTCCCTCATGAACATAGATGCAAAAATCCTCCATAAAATCCTAGCAAATAGAATACAGCAAATCATCAAGAAGATCATACACCATGACCAGGTAGGATTCATCCCAGGGATGCAAGAATGGTTCAATATTTGAAAATCTATAAATGTAATACACTATATTAATAGACTGAAATCTAAAAACCACATGATTATCTCAATTGATGCAGAGAAAGCTTTTGACAAAGTCCAATGCTCATTCATGTTCCAGGTCCCACAGAAAATAGGAATAGATGGACTTTATCTTAACTTGATGAAAGTCATCTATGATAACCCAAAAGCTAATATAATCCTAAACAAGGAAAAACTGAAATCTTTTACTCCTACATCAGGTACAAGAAAAGGATGTCCTCTATCACACCTCCTATTCAATATAGTTTTGGACGCATTAGCAACAGCCATTAGAAAAGAGGGAGAAACAAAACGAATAAGAATGGGTAAAAAAGAAGTTAAATTATCACTATTTGCACATGACATGATACATTACGTGGAAGACCAAAAAAATTCCACCAAGAAACTACTAGAATTGATACAGACATTCAGTAACATAGCAAGATACAAAATCAACACTCAAAAGTCAATAGCATTCCTCTACATAGTTAACAAAAACATTAGTAGGGAAATTATAGAGACAATACTTTTACAATAGCACCACAGAAAATGAAATATCTTGAAATTTACTTAACCAAGGAAGTCAAAGATCTTTCCATGGAAAATTACAACACCCTAAGAAAAGAGATTATAGAGGATTTCAGAAAATGGAAAGATATTCCATGCGCCTAGATAGGAAGAATCAACATTGTGAAGATGGCTATATTCTCAAAATTGTTGTATAAATGTAATGCAGTCCCTATCAGACTGCCACCAACATACCTCCCAGACCTAGAGAAATCATTCTTAAAATTTATTTGGACCCACAAAAGACAGAATAGCAAAGGCAATCTTGGCCAATAAAGACAAGACAAGAGGCATCACAATTCCTGACTTGAAATTATATTACAAGGCCACTGTGATAAAATCAACATGGTATTGGCAAGAAAATAGACCTGAGGATCAATGGAATAGATTAGAAAATGCAGAGGCATCTATGAACCCACTCAGACATCTGATCTTCAACAAAGGGGTCAATTAAGCTTACTGGAAGAAAGATAGCCTCTTTAACAAATGTTGCTGGAAAACATGCATTTCTACATGCCGAAAACTAAAACTTGACCCAGCTCTATCACCATGGACTAAGTTAAAGTCAAAATGGATTAAAGATCTAAAAATTAAAACAGAACACTCAATCTCCTGGAAGAGAAATTAGGAGGAACTCTTGAAGACATAGGGGTAGGTAAAGAGTTCATGAACAAACATATATTCGGAAGGGAAACACTTGAAAGAATCAACAACTGGGAACAACTCTTCTTGAGGAGTTTCTGCACGACAAAAGAACCTGTCAACAAAGTGATAAGACAACCTATAAACTGCGAAAAATTTCTCACTAATAAGCAACCAGACAAAGGTCTGCTGTCTAGAATATACAAAGAACTAAAATTTATTAGGGCCCTCAAATTTAAAGACCCAATCCACAAATGGGCAACTGAGATGAATACACACTTCTCAGAGGAAGAAATGAAAGAAGTGAATAAATACCTGGAAAAATGCTCCACATCACTAGCCATTCGTGAAATGCAAATAAAAACAACACTGAGATACCATCTCACTTCAGCAAGAATGGCTATTATAAGGAAGTCAACCAACAACAAATGTTGGAGAGGTTGTGGGGAAAAGGGAACCCTTCTCCACTGCTGGTGGGAATGTAGACTGGTGCAACCACTGTGGAGATCAGTGTAGAGACTCCTCAGAAGAGTAGGACTGGAAATGCCATTGAAGCAGGTTATCCCCCTACTGGGAATTTTCAGAGGAAGTGAAAAAAAATAATGTTTTCAGAGGAACTGAAATCATTATATCATAGTGATATATATATATATATATATATATATATATATATATATATATATATATATATATATATATATATATATGTTTATAGCAGGACTATTTCTGATAGCAAATTCTTGGAAACAATAAAGATGTCCGTCACATGAGGAATGGTTGAAAAGCAAGTGATATTTCTATATAATGGAGTATTACTCAGCTATAAAGAATGATAAACTTGAAACATTTATATTGAAGTGGATAAATTGAACATATACTCATAAGTGAAATAAGCCACACACACATGTGCAAATATCATATAGTCTCCCTAGTATAAGAACTCAAAAGAAGAAATAAAATAGAAATGTACAACATGAGCCAGGCGTGGTGGCGCATGCCTGTAATCCCAGCACTAGGGAGGCTGAGGCAGGAGGATTGTTGTGAGTTCGAGACCAGCCTGAGCTACAAAGTGAGCTTAAGGCCAGCCTGAACTGCACAGTGAGACCCTGTC